>ADNK01003000.1:0-26560 GCA_000320545.1 Bigelowiella natans CCMP2755 | reverse complement strand
GGGGGGGGGGGCAGGGGTGGTATGAGGAAAGCTATCACTACTTTAACACTTAAATGTCAGGTAGCACACCCAACGATGACCGTGTTTATCCTTCGTTTTCTAAGCACCCAACATGCACACGCTAACCACGTGTGCTTTTCAATGAATCAAATCGATCTTCCGCCTCTGCCCCTTCATCGAAAAGCCCTTGCGCATATTAATGGCGTGGTGGGGGACGGAGTAGCGCGGTGGCCGATGCTGAATAAAACACGCTGTATTGTAATGAGAAGGCATTTGCCTCTTAGGGATCGCTGGGAGTAGTGAATTGCATTAATGAACATCTGCTTGTTTTGCACTCTCTTCTCCTTCTCCTCCTCCTCCTCCTCTTCCTCCTCCTGCAGCTTTGCAAAGATGTATCTTGTGTCTTTGCCCGTCACTGCCTCTTGCCTTTACATCTGCTTCTGGGCTCTGACGGTCTCCATTGCCATGCAAGACTACTGCCAGGTACTGTGTTAGCACTGCCCGACCATCCATTCGTCGTCGTTGGTGTTGTTGTCATCGCCATTGTTGGGGGTTTCGCGGCGTCTGCGGAGTGCAGTAAGAGGAATCCACTACTGCTGCTTGCACCTTCCGATAATCTTTATACGTGCACACGCACGCATGCACACACATACACACAGTCGCTAGCACAGATTGTTTTTATATAATGTAAATCATTTGCTTACTCCTTCCCGCTCTCTCTTACTCTCTCTCTCTCTCTCTCCCTCTCTCTCTCTCTCGCGGTCTCTTCTCCCCCCCCCCCCTCCTGCCTCTCCCCTCCTTACTGTTCATCTATCTTACAAATGGATAGGAGGTGTACATATGCCGCGAGACGCCTCTGAGTCGGTTCCCTTCTATTCTTTACAGGTAGTGTTAATTGCCAACCCTCACACTTCTTCTTTCCCCATTGATAAATGATGCAATCGGTCGTTCGCAGACGGGCGATTGGAAGCATGTTTGCCCCGCGACATAAGAAAATCATCATCCTCGCCATCACCATCTTCATGAAGAGACTATATATCACCATATATCACCATAATACCATCCAATCAAGCGCCGTATATGTGGTGTGTTCAGCTGCACTATACCCGTACTCGGCCACCTCTACCGATACGTCGCGCAGGTAGTAGTAGTAGTAGTAGTAGCAGTAGCTAGTTTTGTCATCATGAGGAGGACGACCTCATCGTTGTTGTTGTTGTTGTTGCTGCTGCTGCTCTGCTACTATTTCTCCTACTACCTACTACCAGACGCTGACAGAATGGGAGAACCACAAAACGCACTCGCAGTACAGGGATTCTCTCATTATCAAGCTCACGTGCTTCCACTTCATCAATAGTAATAATAACAATAGGAATAATAATAGTAATAATAATAATAATAATTATAATAATGGTATCAACAATGATGCCGGAAAAACGCAACGGACTTATGAGTCAGCACCACAACTATCACTTTCTTCTCCTCTCTGCCTTTCCCAATGACGATGGTGATATGGCGAGGACGGTGATGATGGTGATGACGATGCTGCTGGTATATCACAGACTACCTGTCGCTGTTCTACATATTCTTCTGGCTGCGAGATCTGCCTCGTCTCAAGCAGTACCTGCAGACGCTCATGATTCTCACCCAGCTCATCTCGACCACAGCGGAGATCGGCCTCCCCTATCTCTCCGCCAAATACGCACTGTAAGTAGTGTGCTCTTTCTTTTAGTGCTGCATGCCTTCCTTGCTGTAAGCAAAGAGGCGTGGGAAGAGATGATAATGATGATGATGATGATGATGATGATGATGATGACGATGACGATGACGATGCGGCTATTATGGTTATTCCTCCTCGTCCTTCAAGTCGGCGTAATAGAGAGAATTGGCACTTGTGCTGACACGTGTATCTTGATCGCGAAAATTCAATCATAACCCGCCCCTCAGGTACAAGGCCAATGTAGCGAAGTTGCAGCAAACTAGTGTTAGAAAGAAGACCGATGAGGAACCCTCCCCCACGGCGGGGACAACAGATGATGGAGGGGTTGAGAAGCGAGCGGAGAAGGACGATGGATATGGTAAAGCGAGTAGTGCAAGCGCTGCTGCAGCAGTTGGGCGACTTTCCTACTTTGAGGACAGCAGCAGCAGCAGCGAGAGAGAGAGAGAGAGAGAGAGAGAGAGAGATGTGCATGTGTGTGTGTGGGTATCATCAAAGCTTTCTTATCCTATCTCCCTTTCCTCCCTCCTCATTTCACACAGCGAGCGGCCTTAGGAAGAGGAGGGGCACAAAGATGGACAACGACAGGGCTCAGTCCCACCCGTTCTCCTCCCCCCCCCCTGTAAAGTCGAAGAGCTTTAGGAGAAGTAGCAGCAAAGGGGTGGCGTTTGTGAGCTCTCCATCGTACAGTCTGGGGAGGTTGCAAAGGGATTTGAACGATGCTATCTTTGCTGCCGACATCGTAATACTACTACTACTACTACTACTACTACTACTACTGCCACTATAATGACACATCGTCTAAATCACCACCTCGTGCAAGTATCATCATAACATGAAAAACCACCCCTCTCTTTCTTCCTCCCCTCCCCCCCCCCGTTTCCTCCTCGTCCTCTTCCTTGTATTAGAAACTGGAGACGTACGATGGGCTGTTAGGGGAGTATTTTACGGTGCTGCGTGATCATGGGTGATACAATATATATTATACATTACATATAATATATATATATATATATATATATATATGTATATATATTTGGTTGAGTAAATATGTTAAATAATATTGGGGAAATATATATATATATATATATATATATATATATTTATGTATATGATTCTGATGGTAAAGAACGTTTACGATGCGTGTTGTCATGCCCAACAACCTAGATTCGTGATCATGTTCGGATGGTGCTGGGGCCTTGCCCCCCTCTGCGCGCTGCTGTCAAACATGCTGCAGCTTCGCTTCGATATGTGGAAGATCTGCACTTCTGGTCCCCCCCCCCCCCCCCCCTTTTTATTTTTGTGAAAACAATCTCACGATTTACTTTCTCACGATTTACTTCTTCCAATGAACGATGGCACTGTATATCATCATCCTTTGCACGCTTTGCAATTATAATATTTGAAGAGACACTCTTGCCTCTTGCCTCTTCCCCCCGCGCGTGCATCCCCTCCCCCTCCTTCTCCTCCTTCTCCTCCTTCTCCTCATCCTCCTCCTCCTCCTCCTCCTCCACCAGATTCCGGAGGCCATTGCACCGCGACGCCGATGGGATTGGCGCGTGGGATGTAGTTCTCAAAGTTTACGCGGTTCTATTCATCTCAATCGTCTTCGCAATGCTGGCGACGTAAGGATCGAAGGAGAGTCTCGTAGTAGTAGGAAGCAGCTACAATCATCATCATCATCATCATCATCATCATCATTGTTGTTGTTGTTGTTGTTGTACTCTAGCTACGAATTAGTCGTGTCTGCTGGTAAGGAGGGCGCGGAGCCATTTTGCTACTCGATAGGCATATGGGCTGAGAGAGTCATAAGGTACTACTACTAGTGGTAGTGGTAGTAGTAGTAGTAGTAGGAGACTATTCAGGATAAGGACGATGATGATGATGATGGTATGTGGAGTAATCACACTAACACGCGCACACACACACACTCACAGTGCAAATAATATATATATATATATATATATTGATATTATCTAAATAAATATATAAAAGGGCAAACAAGGGAGAGTAAAACAAAAAACAAAGGCAGCGACAGAAAATAATGATAAAATATTAATATCACTTGACAGTCACATTTAAAGTGTAAGACCGCTGCTAATATTGATGCTGCATCCCTTCCGCCCCCCCTCCCTACGTATGCAGTAACTTTGAAAACTGGCCATACACTCGTTTTGTATTCGAGAAGCTCTCGTTCTTGGATGAGACGACAAGCGAGCTGAAGCTACTCGTCGTAGTCGTGTTGGAGCACGCCGTCTTTGCTTGCCTTTTCGTCTTCTATTATGCCATTCCCAACATCCCTGGCCACGTAATACAACTACTATCAATCACGATGAACGTTTCCAAATTTTTGCCAGGAGGAGGAGGAGGAGAGGAAGGAGAAATAAAAAAGAAGATTGTTCTCCATGAGTTCTTTTCCCAATGAGTTTTATTTTACCTATTCCTCCTCCTCCTCCTCATCCTCCTCTTCTTTCCCCACTCCTCTCAATTCACAATGGCCCTTAACATATTTTCATTCCGCATATCGAGAATGCCGTGTCTCCCCCCTCCGTCTCCTCCGATCTATCGATCGATCGATTCGCCCAACATTAGGTGCGACAAAGCATGCAAAGACGGAAATACGTGGAGCACGAACTTGTGAAGCAGCAGCTGAAGTTGTCCAGCGCGCGCAAGCATCGAAACAGGAGTTTCTACCATGCGAAAAGGCGAAGCATGCATGTCGATAGGGTGGCACGTTACGGATGATGCATGAGGACTGCGATGATAATGTACACAGCGGTTGTGATTCCAATGGCTGCTGCTGCCTGCTGTCTAGAGAGCCTAGCTATCAAAGTCAGTGTCACATAGGCAACATGGTGCGATGCTAGCGATGCTCTGCTGTGGATTTTTGCTGTGTCATTTTCAACAAAGATTGTTTTCAC
The DNA here is from genome assembly GCA_000320545.1 of Bigelowiella natans CCMP2755. Classification (NCBI taxonomy): domain Eukaryota; phylum Cercozoa; class Chlorarachniophyceae; genus Bigelowiella; species Bigelowiella natans. The sequence goes on along the minus strand of ADNK01003000.1, from coordinate 21,925 downwards.
AAAAGACATTTGGTGTGCCTATAGGATTTTCATCATGTCATTCTAGCAATCTAGTTCAGCAGTAGGTCGTCAGTGGCCAAACTAGCAAATTTAATGTTGCGGATTTTCATTTCGCAATTTTTGCTATCGTCGATGGCAAGGAATGAATGAAATGTGCGGTGTGGCCCATCTAGCCATGAGCGGCGGCATGAACAGAAACCTCGCTGCTGTCGCGCGTGGCACCTGAAGCACACAAGCAAATAATTATGGACTCTGACAATCCAAATCGTCACATTTCGTGCGATTTGAAACATGTTTCTAGACCCGCATAAGCGCATGCATGCGTTGAAATGGTGCCTTCAATTTCACATGTTTGACTGCAAGCAATGCAATCTAATCTGTAGCCTGTGCAGTCGCGGTCGACAGAAACGGGCATTCATGTAGCAATAAGCGATTTGAAAATGTAGTTATAGTCCGTATATATTGCTTAGCGCTGTAGCCGCTGCTTTGCACAGCTACATCAGGATGACCATTGAAAAGATTTAATCAATTCATTACATCCGTCTCATATTGCTTGAGCATCATGCATATACAATAGAGGGTGCGCATTCATAGATCGATACTCCACCACATCTGGCCACTCGCAAGATCGCTAGATCGCAACATCTTCAGTTCCCGTCCTCCACACTCGAGGCATCGTCCGCGTTGAGCTGAATTATTATAGTACACGCAGGTGATAAGTACATGGGGGGTTCGCAGGTGGAGAAAGAATCACATGTAACTGCCTGTGGTTTACCTCGAAGTTGGGGGTTGTTAGAAGAAATCTGGATGCGGGAGGTGGAATGCCTGCTTCCGAGACTTTCTCAAGCGGAACGCGGTTGACGTCTTTAGCCCGTGCTGCGATGAGCTGCGTACATCATGAGTTGTTGGCGTGAGATATATATATATATATATATATATATATATTATATCTGTATGTATTTATATATGTTCGCAATTCCAGGCGCTGCCGAGTAGTTATATTAATTCTTACCTCTGCTGGCGGGGGTCCCAAGAAGGAGTAGGCCAGCTTGTTGTGGATTGCAAGCTTTATGTCTACATAATAATGGGTAGTCGATTATGTCGTGTTGTTGTGATGTTGATGATGATGATGATGATGATGATGATGATGATGAGACAATGCGAGTATCAATAGAGCTAATTAATATTTGCCTTGGGAGCTCATATTCTTGTTCTTCGCGTGCTGCTGATAGTCATACGCGTCCTCTAGAATGTCCTGTACGTGACCTAAGCATACCAAGAATGAAACAAGTTTATGAGCGGATGATTCAAGTAGCAAGCGGGAGAGTTATAGTTAGAGGGTTGCTCACGGTGGAAAAACTCCATCAGTTGATCAATGACCCTGGGCTTAAACTTCTCTACTCCCATATCCTTGAGAATGCTTCTGATTATCAGCGCATTCCTGGGAACATGAAGCCTTGCTTGAGGCCCGAGCCCTGACATACCATATCGCCTCTTCACGTCCGTATTAGATCCCACCGCGTTCTTCCTGCTCTTTTTATTCCCCGCACTTGTGTGATCTGATGCCCTCTTACGCTTGGAAGTGGAGTTTGAGGACGAGGGGTTCTTACGCTTGGATGTCATTTTCGAAAGGGGGGGCGCCACTCCGGTGGATTGTGGATGCCAGCAGTTAGTGTTGTTGTCGTTGTTGCCGTTTCAGAAATAAATTTAACCCGAATACAACCATATTTTATATCAAGATATCATAATCATCGCTTCGCAATAGCTAAAAATACAGTCACATCGAACGAGTATCCTAATAATTTGATCGAGATGCGGTAGAGGACTATCAGCTGGTGGATTCCTCATTTGTTTTTTATTATGATGAAATGATACTACCTAGAAACTTGCTATAATTATTACCAGAAAAAACAACGATCGAGCGCCTCTGGCAGCCACACGCCACCGCTCCCCCCCTCGATAAATAAAGTGCACCTCCCTGATCCCCCGTGGCAGAAAACTTCTCGAAAACAATGTCAAGGAATGATATTCATCGCTCTAAAGTCCTTGATATGAGGAATGAGTTCCTACAGAAGCTGAAAGAGGCGCCGATCACCTCCTACGAAAAGGTGGTAGACATCGTTTTGAAGTTGAAAGAGGGGTGGGTTTGACTTCTCGATGCTTCTCCATTTTACTTCAGGTTCGGAATTTTATCACAATACGAACGACCGTGGATAAATATAAGATGACTGAAAATGAGACCAAGAGAGTAAGGGTAGTAAACAACGAACGAACGCGCTAACACAACTAATTTCCGGTTGAGACAAGATCTAGCCTCGATTAAACAGCCCTTCCTAAAATATACTAATGAAGCTCAGCAATATACATTATTCTGCGTGTTCATTCAATGTAACGCGCTTATTGGTTTCCACTTATCCTCCCCAACTCCAGCACTCTCGTTTCCCAATCTTAACAATGGGGGCGGCGACGATTGTAGGGGCCGGCATATCATGTATGCGGCGCGTTTGAACGAACACACACACACACACACACACACACACACAGAGAGAGAGAGAGAGAGAGAGAGAGAGAGAGAGAGAGAGAGAGAGAGAACGTCCAATGAAAGCGTCCTTTCAAATATAAGCTCCGTGTATAACCTCTCCTCTTCCTATCTCAAAAGCCTACACACCCTTAAGCACACACACACACACACACACACACACACACATATACGCACACACATACGCACGCACTGAGTACATGCCCCCTGTTGCTATTAGTTACTAAAGGAGGCAATGCTCGGAAAATACTCCTCTGGCTTGCAACCATGCCTCTTGTTGGGTACGTTTCTTCGTTATAGTTGGTTGTAGCATGCGGAGACCGTCCCTGTTTATTGCGTGCAACTTCTAAGACCCCCCTGCATTCCTTCCCCATCTCCATCTTGCTTATTGACTATTTCGTGTCGTTCGTGTGGTACTGTTCCGTCTTTAGATCGATGATGAAGCAGGAGCGTGAGTTTGCCATTAAGGTGAAAGAAGCACACATTATGTTCTTACTACCCTGGCAGATAGTTCAGATAAATGTGCAGAGAAGCATGGTTGGACACACGGCTTTTCATCATCACCATTATCATCATCATCATCATCATCATCATCATATCCGTCTGATCTGAATCTTCTTCACCTCATGATTACTACGAGTTGATTCTTCCCCCTCCCGCTCCGCTACTATTTTTAGAAAATTCTAATGGACCCTAAGAGTCGCCTTGGCTACGATTGCCGTCAATTGTACGAATGCACCTCAATGTTGCTCCCCAATAGCCTTTTCCTCTGCACATCTTTCAGATAGATAAGAAGCAGGAAGTGAGATTCTTTGGTGTCTTCCATACTGCTGAAATTTGGTTTCTTCTCCTCATTTCTTTTCCTTCTTTTTTTATTTTTATGTTTTTGATTCCAAATTTTCAGCTTGAAGCAGGTCGACCCTAACCACGAGATCTTCCACGAATATATCAAGAGAAATGGGTAATTCTCTCTCCTCCTCCTCCTTCTCCTTCTCCTCCTTTCCTTCCTCCCAAACTCCAGCTGCTATCAGCTACTACTCAAAATACAATACTTAATGCACCCGAACGTCTTTCATGCTGCTGCTGCCGCTACAACTACGCTTGCCTTCTTCAATACTGTCATGAATTCGCAACGAAAACACTCTCGCCATCCGACAGTCGCCACAGTGCCTGGCCACAGAAAAATAATTGTTTATTTCCATTCGTCCAACCTGGGTTTTTTAAAAAAGATGAAGCAGCAGCTCTCTTGCTGATACGACCCAACTGTTGTCTGATGATGACCGCACGCGCACACACACACACAGATACGTTGATGAAGGAAGGGAAGAGGATGAAGGCTTTGGTAACGAGGCCACCGCTTCTGACTACATGAATAGCAAAAATTCTATCTTTGGCAGCGGCAGTAGCAGCAGCAGCAGCAGCAGCAGTAGTAGTAGTAGTAGTACCAGCAGGAACAGTTACTCGAGCAGCAGCAGCAGCAGCAGCAGCAGCACCAACGGCAGGGACTACGATGCTAGATCAACCGCAAATGCTGCTAAGGAAGCACAGGTAGTGATGCTGCCTGATTGTGGCTCGTGATTGTAGCCTTCCTCCCCTTTGGAACATAAAAGCAGCAGTAGTTTTTGCAGAGCTTGGAACGACAGCATCGATGATGATCTTGCCCCCCCCCCCCTCTCTCTCTCTCTCTTTCTCTCTCTCTCTCTCTCTCTCTCTCTCTCTGTGTGTGTGTGTGTGTGTGTGTGTGTGAGTGTGTGTGAGTGTGTGTTTCTGTATTTATATCGTGTATTGATCTGAAAGATATCCATTGGCCAGACGCAACCGATGTCAGGGAGACGGCGAAAGCAGCGAGAGCAGCAAAGTTTCACGGTACCTTACTCTTGGTGCCTCCCCCCCCCAATCACACAATGGACGTATTGATTGCTGGAATCCCGCACCGTTGAGCCATCGTTATGGCTTTCCTCCGCTCATCGTTATCATGATTTTCTACAAACGACAATGGTGATGATTAGGGTGACGGTAGCAAGTTTTCCCTCCTCGAGCCAGTCACGCCGATGGAACCTATACAAGAGGTGCTGAGTGGTGACTAACAGTCGTCGTTACAATGACTAATAATCGATGTTACAATGACGAATGCTACGACAGCGACAGCGTTAGCAGAGCGCCATACCCTTCCACACACGCGTGGAGCGCACGTCCAAAAATACACATACACACACATGCGCGCGCGCGCGCGCAAAAAACATACGTAAAGCAAGCAATATATAAGTGACTGTGATGAGTGTACCTGCTAATGACTAAAACCGCGCCTCCTCTCCTCGCTTGTTGTTTCCAGGCCGAGAGGCTCCCGGCCTATGAGCCTGTAGAGCTGGTAGAACCCATGGATACGGTACGTGCGATGCATTTGCTGTTATTTCCTCAAATAGAGATCCGTGAAGCTATAGCCGGACATGTTTGTCAGCTTTGTAGCCAGAGCGTAGTGATAGTAATAGTAACAGTGATAGTAATAGTGATAGTCTTAGTAGGTAGCAGTCATCATGTGGGGACGGTGATGAAGAAATATAGGTGCAAGCCGAGCAGCAGCAGTGCTTACTTACTTACTGCTACTGCTGCTGCTGTGAGGAATTGAGAATATCTGAGTCCCCTGTATCTGCTGCTGCTGCTGCTACTTCTACTCTTACTACCTAAGTAACGATGTGAATTTCTGGCACACGCGCCTTGTGTGTTTTTCATCTTTTTGTTTCAAGATCGAGACTTTCCAGAGCTTCGATCCACCCGTCGACGGCTCACCCGAACTTGACAAGTACGGAGCGACGCGAAGACGCACAACGCCATCTTCGCCTTCGTCATCAGCAAGGTGATTAAAGCAGGGTGTAGGAAACGCATTTATCCGAGAACATTTTGCCTCTCTTGATTAGTAGTTACTATTATTTTTTTAATGTTCCCTGTTTGCTAACGGGTGCATTTGCCATTTCCGAATGTGGGATAAGCAGGGGATCTCGAGAACTCAGTTCCTACGAGAGACGGAGAATTCAAATAGAACGTCACCAAGCACGCAAGGCTGCACAGGAAGCAACTTAACGTCAGAAACCCTGAGACTGACAATGGAAAACGGACACTCTTTTGTGGAAATGTAAGTGTAGTTACGAAGACGCAAACTTAAAACGATTCGTAATTTCATGCGCAAATCTGATCGATGCGAACGAATGTACACACGACAGTGTTCAGTAGTCAAGCTCATCTAACGATCTACACAAAAGTCTAGCTAGATCGTCATGCTTCGACATGCACCTATCTAGCCATGCTAGTAGCATGCTGTGAGAAGACGTGTGCCGTGCCGCTAGCTAGCTCTAGAGCTAGGCGTGAACATGCAGCGCAGAGGCAAAGATGATGAGAGTAGGCTGTTCTACGTGCATGATGATTGCACAGCTGGCGCACACAATGGCCGTCATCATTGCTGCAACTAGCTAGCTAGGCAAAGTGGGTGTTGTGATGAAGAAGCTTGGGCATGTGTTCTGGTAGGTAGAGAGGTGACATTCACATGGAGGAGAGCTAGTTACTGCACAAGGTAGTACGATTTCTATGCTATTAGTTGTATGCAACTTGTTGCACGCTGCAGCAAAACATTTGTCAACGTGTACGTGTCAACACCCATGACAGTGCACTTTGCTAGTTGCTGATGATCGAGTCGCAGAGTCGCAGAGTCGCAGACCTTGATGATCGCATGAGGAACTTTTTTCGTGATTATATGTACCATTGCTTCTTTTTCTACTGGCTCCTACGCACTTTATGACGACCTGCTAGTAATAGATGGGGAGTCGATTGCAGCTCTAATACAAGTGTAACAAGACCAGCTTGTAAATATTACCTATCGTGACATAGAGTTGTGACCCGTGCGTATGCGACTGATAAAGTCGTGTAGAGTGTGCCAGATCTACAAGTTGCGCTAAAACTATTACTCATTCTACAGTTTTTGTGACGTTCTTACAAGGTCAATCCTGTAAATCAATTGTAGTACAAGAAATCGCTAGGGGTGCTTATTTGCGAGCGTGCAATTATCTATTGTGGTTTCCCCCCCATCTACGAGCGTTAAAAGTTATAACAGCAAGAGCAATTACACTAGAGAATGTTGCATATAAAGCGATCTTTCGAATTTCAGAAGACGGCAAGCATCCAGGGTCCAGTCTCTGCAATTTAGAACATCTCATTTAAAAGGATATTTAGTGTCATATCATTATATCATCATGATTTCATCTTGTGCAATGTATTATGCTTTGATAATTAATCATGAATACCATACATATATCTGATGTGTGATCATACTTTAGAATTTAATCGATTTTTCCCTCGACTGATAACACATTGTGTACCTTATTCTTCTTGATTTCTTCTGTTGAAGAAAATGCTTTTCTTGCTATTTTTGCAAATCCAACATATATTTTCTTCTGTGTTACGGCTCCTCTCAGATAAATCGAAAACTTCTCCTCTATTGTGTCATCACCCATTCGTATGTGTTGCCCTTTGTAGAATAATGACGATTTTCTAACTTCAGCTACAGGAATTTTCAGCTCATTTGCCACATATCCTACGATCTTGGATACAGAACTTGTCTCCAGGTCAATTGAAAGTGGAGCTAGGTCTTCAAAGTTACCCCTGTCCCCATAATAATGCCTAATAACAACCTCAAGGTCTGTGGTAACCTCCATTGTGTGCGGCACCACGTTTATGGATCAACATAACCACTGTAAATTTGTGTTGTCGTTGTCGCGGTGAATAAAGGCCATTGGTATGTGCACGCCAGGGAAAACAAAGGAGAAATGTTAGATGCGACAAAGGTTAAGAGGCTTCTTCAAAAAATCTGATACGTGGAGAAGTGCGCTCCTAGCACGCTTTTCATTCAACATCTATGACATGAAAAATTTAGTGGAATCGAAAATAACCCGCCTACCTGTACCTTCCCAGACCACGTGAGAATATCTGATAAGAAAGAGTTCATGTGATGTCTCAGTTTACAAACCCAGGCATCTTTGGCACTCATTACGCACATTTTCCCGCGATCGTTTTTTTTTTAAGAGATATCTAATAATAGAATTTCACATCGCGGCATGCAGAAAGCAAGTTTGGGTTGTCAAATCCCTCGAAACGTGAGGTGAATTCAATCCCTACGACTCAGTCTTCGACGACCATTTATATTAGAAATCGCCGGCGTTCTGTCCAGCATGAATGGCAACCTCGGTGTTGAGGTGTACAGTGAAAGGGGCCAATACAACATCGCGCTTTCGATCGTTGATGAGAGAGGACACTCTCACCGTTCGCTTTCTTCGAAAAGTATTGGACAGGTTGGTCTTGGATCTTATTTTGTTTCTGATTGTTGCATAGAATCCACTGATAAAGCGATGCGGTAGCACACTTGTTTTGTCATTTCGCATTCATGATGTGACGCATGGCGTGTTCTCTATGTTTGAAGCTCAAGGAGTTCGACAAATTTTGGCGTTCCTTATATCCTACACTCAATAAGCCTCACACTCCAAAGCTCCCCGGAATGCTGAAATCCAAAATGGGGAAAATGGATCGAATCAACCGTTACTTTAAGTTGTGAATTATATGCATCAGTAGCCTGAGAGTATACACAGTGATTGATTTATTTTTTTTGTAGATTCTTAGCAGAAATTGACTGTATGAAGCCTCTCATCAAAGATTTCTTGAAGGTGGAAGGCAGAGTATCACAATTTTTGACCGAGGTTGAAACATATTCACCACCTACATCGTGATTATAAGGAACCATTTTTCATGTGAATGTTCACTTGTTTACTTTTCTTGATCAGCGAAAAGCCAGTGGAATTCGAGAGAGTACTACGCACTGGCAGGTATAAAACATATATACTTACATTTGATAATCTAAATACATTAGCAATTAAAGATTAGGCAGCGGGAAAAGAGGAGCAATTCAGAAAGAAAGCTACCAGGGGTAGAATATTTAAAGCCTGTTTGCACAATAGAGACGCATATTTGTTCTCGTTAAATAAGAAATGAATTCTGCAGATTCATATTGACGGAGTGACCGATGCAGACACTGGATCGACGAAAAGTTTAAAAAGCAAAAGCATTCCAATCCTAATTAAAAAAGATGATGATCCAATTGAAAGGCGAGGAAACACTCTAGAGGTATGATTCAAGTTAATAATACAGGGCGAACTCTCAACGTAATTTGTTTCTATTGATGTCTTATTCCATTTTTCAGGCTCATAGAAAAGCCCTGCGAATGAAACAGTTTGTGTCTAAACTAGTGCAACTATCTCATTTATCGATAAGATGAACATTAAATAACATTTAGGGACTTCGTGAAAAAAAATATTATGATACTTCCGAATCTCTTGGATGAAGTTCATAAGACACGTAAAAGAGCACAATCTGCTCCGACGAGTCGAATAAGAGCGGCTGCATCCTTACCAAGACTATTTGTCTCGAAACCCTACAGCGCACAGCCTTCTCCGTATAGTGCAAATACCAGTCCGAGAAGCGTCAGTCCTAGACATAAAAAGAGCAGCACGTTTTCAATAGCTTCATTGCAAGCCCCAGGATCGTTACCAACACCTGTGAGTTCATCATCGAGTTACCAGAAGTTGAAATTACCGAAAAGAATTTCTCGACGAGGGCAAATGTCTTTACAAAACTCAAACAATAGTCATAGTGAAGTTGATGAACTTCCTGAATTTAAAGTCGGCCAGATTGTAGCAATTTGCGGGCTCGTTAAAATTCCAAGGTACATAAACAATACAAGGTTCATATGTGTCTAGATAATAAGATGTATTTTAGTTTCAATAATCAACTTGCTGAGGTCGTTCTTCCATCAAATAAGGATGGCCGATATCCAGTCAAGGTGTGCACTGTGCACTAAAAATTATTTCCTAAAATGTATAAATTAATTCGTAACTTCTGCAGATCATCGCGACCGAACAGCAAATAGCAGTGAGACCCCAGAATCTGAAATTGATCCGAAATTTGAAGATGGTCAATACTGAAGACACAGAAAGTGATTATCTAGAGGATAATGGCACAGGGGACGGAATTTATGTGAGTGAACAAGACGAAACTACCAGCAGAGACTATGATAACGATTCGGAAGAGGACGAGTCTCCTGCTGGAACACCCCGTGTTCCAATAACTGTGAAAAGCGTTTTGGAAGATCGTGTCCCGTCCATCGAGCAAAGCCATACACTCGAAGAAAGTGCTACAGTTTCAGAGGTAGAACAAGTTCCAAGTCCAAATTTAGCACCAATATGGCCTGTGAAGCCTAGTAGAGCGGTGAGTGAGGAGGTAAAACGTTCAGATAGTTCGCCTGAATTAAGAGATCCCACTTCTGATTCCGGCCAAAACGTGAGTGCAGAAACAAAGAGTTCAGCTAAGGTAGCTGAGAAAAAGAATCATCACACGTTACATTCATCAAACGCAGATAGCTTTGAACGTACTCCAAATGCTAAAACCTCAGCTTCAGCTGAGAAAAGTGTGAAGACGGTGGACAAGAAAGCAACACACCGCGTTCCGCCAAAAAAGTTATCCAATAAACAAGGAGTCGGGTCTACCAACTCTGCAAGATCTAGCCCTCCATCAGTACCTAGGAAGAAGGCCATCCTTCCAGTGTCACCGAGGAAAAAGGCAAACCCACCTGTGTCACCACGGAAAAAGAAAAGCTCTCCAGTGCCACCCAAAAAGAAAGCAGGATCCCGCTCAAAACTACTTGCAGCCAAGTTTAGCTCATCACTCCACTCAACTACAAAAAAGGACTCTTCAAGGTCCACCGTAAGGAGGACTCCTTCAGCAGCTATTAGCAGAAAGAAGCATCTATCTGTGAAAGTATCATCTCCTCGAAGCCGTGGCCAAAGTAAATCTCCAAGTCGTAGCCCCGTTGCCACACCCCGAACTAAAGTTATAACTGAGCAGACAAAGGTTCTTCTACACATTTTTGTGCAAAGTTGTTATCGAACATTTTCAGCGCTTCTTGCCTCATTTACCTAATTGATCCCAATTTTCAGTTGATTCGGCAGCTCGTGGGACAAAATGAGAGAATGTTGAATAAAATTCTGACTGATAAAGAAGTTGCAACCCACGGACAACAGCAGTCTATTGAAAAATCAGAAGGAAAATCAAATTCTAAGAACAATGGCTTGAGTCCGAGGAACATTTTCGCGGTTGGTGATCGTGTTCTAATGCATGGGCTTGTGAAATCAAAAAGTTTAAATGGAAAAGTTGCGGAGATCACGCAGCCGGTCAATAGACGAGGCTTACATCGTGTAAAGGTATTGTAGCATTGTAGCAGGACATTCTATACACAGAACCATGAAAAATTAACCTCACCTGTTTACTGTTATGTTATTCTATTTGTAGGTACTAGAAAGTCAAACCGCACTTTATGTTAAACCAAAAAATTTAAAGTTTGATGTCGAAGATGGATTGGTAGCTATCTAGTTAGCGCAGGAGCGTAGGATCGATTGATTCATTCATGTACTATCAGTTGATGCCCAAAACTCTTTGAAATATGCATATGTGACTGAATTGCTTTGAACATATTTCATGTCTAGATGTGTCGGCTACGTGATCTTCTTCTTTGCAGTTGATGAGATGAATTGTCACATCTGATAACTTGTACGAAGTTAGTATATTTTGTTTTGCGTCGCAGTTCTCTACACTTACGGTTGCCCTTATTTGCACCACCTTGCTTGTGATGACGCAGACATAAAAAAATAACAGTAAATGCTGCTCTTCGTCGCGCGCGCACAAGCCTCGTCATGCGTAGTCGGACGTCGTACATTAAAATAGAAACAACATGAACATGTCATGCATGATATGCACTGTGTCTAAAGTGATGTTTGGATCTAGAAGCCAACATCTAGACATTTAGGAGGCATACACATTGCGCGTGAATCTTGGTATCTTAGATGTCTATGTGCCTAGATACAAATCAAAGCTGATGTCTAGCTCTAGAGCTAGCTAGCAGGTGTCCACACCAAGATGTGGTGACACTGTCCTAGCTCAGACCATGCATCTAACTGGTTAGATCGAGCATGCTAGCATGCACGTTGCTCACCCTTGCTAGCTCTAGAGCTTGATCAGTTCGTCTGCCTCAAGGCTCAATTCTGTCAAAACTGCAACGACCGCGTGAAGACGACTAACCTCGATTTCGCCATTACGTTGTTTAAGTTTTGATGCATGTTGATCATGCCATAGGACAGATTGACTTGTTCCGTGCAGTTTTACATGCGGGCTACGCTAGCTCAAGTGCTGAACTGTCTAGCGGTAAATGACAATTTGGAGATGATCCACATGATATTTCCCCCTCTTGTGGGGCGCAGCTTTTGTGATGAACATTGAACATGCCACATTTCGCATCGCATTGCTTCCATAGTCATTGCACTGTTTTATCGCATGCTACGCATCGTTTGCGAAAACAATATGACAGACAATTGGCATTCGTATATACTTATCCTATTTTCTTGATCTAGTGCCCTACAGAATACATCAATTGTTCCATCATAATTGTCCAGTACATCCAGCGTGATATTAGATGCAATGCTTATTCACATATTCCCGTTTCGACAATTGTTGCCTCATCTTTACTCATCAATCAAACGTTTTGTTTGACATGCAGAGAAGGATAGTGACCACACGCGTGTATATCTTCTAGACGTGCGTTACGCTCTTGTTGTGGTCTCTCCTATTTTAAATGATGTGCAGCGTGCAGCTGGCAGCTGGCATCGTGCAGCGCTAGTGCTGGAAGTGCTGGTTTTTCTTGAATTCGGCGTACAGCGTGAACAGCACGTGCAGGGACTCTACCACATTCTCGTAGATAGGGACATCCAGGATCGAGCACACGACTCGCGCATACTGCTCGGTGGTGAGGTCAATGTCAGCGGATGGCAGAGGCACTGTCTTCAAAAGGTCCTCGAATTCGGGAGGCCAGACCTGCATCAGTTGCTGCGGGAAGGACGAAGAAGCGTTAGGGAGGCGAATGAATAAATCGCCCAAGGAGAAGACTCAACGGGAGGAGGAACAGCGTCGGTTTATACTCGACGCACACACACACACACACACACACACACACAACGCACGAAGAGGGAAAGAGTAATACTTAACTGCATGCACGCACGCCCTACTACAGCCGTGATCACTGCTCCATGAAGCATTATCATCATCATCATCATCATCGTAACATCGTTGTGTTGGTGACCTCTATATCGGGCATCTGATTGCTGTAGATGACGGTCGGAGGAGGTTTCTCCCGGTGGACCTTCTGTATGTTCTCAATCCAGCGAGTTATCTTCTTCGGCTCCTTGTCCGCACTCTCAATGCACCGCACCGTGATTGGCTGTAGGCAGTGACAACAGGGAAGGGAAGGGGGGAGGGAGAGAGAATTTGAAAACAGTTGCGAAACGCAAATCCGCAGCACAGATGACGAATGTATAATATATATATATATATATATATATATTAATACACATTACAAATACTATATACATCTGAGCTCCTCCCACCCGCCCACCTGCCATACTCGTCCACCACCATCATCACCTTAAGATTCGTCTGCTTGCTGGCTAGTCGAAGGCGCATATCGAGCACCTGAAAGAGGAAAAGAACAGCCAAGGGCGGAAAGGAGGGGTGGAGGGAGGAGAGAGACATGAATCGAGAGCCCGAATCTACACATACGCGCACTTGACTGCTACTTTGCAGGCTCTATGATCGATCATCTTCAATCGTCATCGCGACCTACTGTAGCTGTTGTTGTTGTTCGTGTGTTTGGTGATGCTGTTATAGTACCGCAGGATCGGATTGCTGTGACGCTGGCTCATCCAATAAAGTCAAGCCGAGCCCATCCTTTCATATATATATATATATATATATATATATATTAATATATATTATATTTATATAACGTCACACAGCACACACACACACACACACACACGCGCGCGCGCGCGCACACAGCGGTAAGCAATGAATGCGTGCGTCGTTGCTACTAGGGACGGAACTACTTATGCCGTTTCCATGATGATGATGATGATGATGATGATGATGATGCATATATGAGCTAGCTCAGCGAACACTTCTCGCTGGCCGAGACACAAAAACACAAAAACACAAAAGCGAGAGAGAGAGAGAGAGAGAGAGAGAGAGAGAGAGAGATTCAGTGGCCGACAACCAACCACCTTTTTGCCCTCCGGGTGAGGCACCTTGAGGAAGGAATCGATATCCCCAACCTGCCGCACAGTAACAAAACACACACACACACACACACAGAGAGAGAGAGAGAGAGAGAGAGAGAGAGAGAGAGTGAGACGCGCGCATACCACACGCACACGCACACGCGCGTCACTCACAGAACGAAGAATTCTCTGTTCGTTCAGACTGATGAGCGTTTTGAGAAGCAAGACTCTCTTCTCTCTACGTTCTCCCCAAGAATGCACGCCATGTGCATGTGCATGTGCATGTGCATGTGCATGTGCATGTGCATGTGTGTGTGTGTGTGTGTGTGTGTGTGTGTGATGAGAATATCCTAGCAATCATTGCGGGTAATCATGATGATGATGATGATGATGGTGGTGGTGTTGGTTCAAAAGCTGCTATATATTTGTTATTTGAATGCATACGCATACAACAACAACAACAACAGCAGCAGCAGCAGCAGCAGCAATAATGCGTTAGCTGGTAGTTGCAGGTAGTTGCGGTACCGATGGGATGTATTCGGGTATGAAGGGCTTCATTCGTGTGTCGAGATCTATGTTTCCTGGCGTGTATCTCTCGATGTGGTCAAACACTTTCTGAGAGGGGAGAACCACCACCAGCAGCAGCAGCAGCAGCAGTTGTTATTGTTGTTGTTTTTGTTGTTGCAAGGGGAGGGAAAGTCGTGTCGGAGCAGCAGCGAGTTAAAGGCGCGTGATCTCTCTCACTCTCTCTCTCTCTCTCTCTCTCTCTCTCTCTCTCTCTCCCTGTGCGTGTATGTGTGTGTGTGTGTGTGTGTGTGTGTGTGTGTGTGGTCTATAGAGCTACTCTTGAGTGGAATGACCTGGATGTTGGAGGAAACATCGAGGTCCTTATAATCCGCAGGGTTGTAGAGGTTCACTTTGGAGGACTTTCCGTCCTCATCATCTCCATGGCCGCCCTGTGCGGTTTGTGTATCATTGATGGCAAAACCAATCAGTTTGATGCTGGCAGAGAATAATGATACTCACCAAAAAAATGGCGATGACGGCTTGCACACACACGCACACACACGCACGCACGCAACCACTACATTTGCGCTTGATGACGACGATGATACTAAGAACGATAACGATGATGATGATCATCCTCCTCCTCATCCTATTATTCTCTTCACGTGTACTGTTATCCCCGCTGTTGTGAATCGTCATGTTAGTTCTGCAAGCAACCTCTTCTTCGTCGTCTTCAGAGTCGCTCTCCTCCTCATCAGCACCCCTGACAACACGGCGACGAAAGTGATTAGTATTCGCGACGCGACGTGTTTACGTGTTCCAATCAAATCCGTTTTGGTTTTTTTCTCGAGGGGTACATCTCGAGAATAAAGAGTTGTGCGACATCGAAAAATGCGGATTCTTTTCACTCATCATGGTGCGGAAATGGGAGTCATTTGGCGGCGTTTCTCATCATTATTTCACCCCAAGGATCCCGTGATTTCTGTGCTTTTGCCAAGGTTGTCCTCTTTCGATTCAGGATCCTCTGTCCTTTCTAAATCTGTGAGGGGAATGGGGAGGGCGTGAGGGAGAGGGGAAGGTATTTAAAGAAGTAACAGGCCACAATCTGACAGCAGGAGAGCATCGTTTTGCTATCCCACCTGCCACGTGAGCTGACCGCCCTCCATCTTCTTCATGCTGCAGATCCGTGCTAGCCATCAAGTTGCTATCAGCTGCTGACTCGTCCTCGTCGTCACGACTTAGATCGACCTCGTGTGCTTCATCGAACATCTGGTTTGCGACGAGCTACGAGGAGGGAGAACACCATACACACGCACGCACACGCACGTACAACAAACAGCACCACATAATAACATCAGTGATCATAGTGCTGAAGCGTAATAAGCAACAAATATAGTTGTCTGTCTGTCTCCTTCCATCCAATTTTTCTTAGGGATATGTGCTGAGTGGTGGAAGTGGGAAAATGTGGAAATAGCAATGCGTCGTGTCATATCAGTCAACTTCGGGGGTGAGACTTTGGCAACGAATATTGTAGGGGATGAAGGAACATTATCTCATACGCATATATCTAATTGCCCCAGCAAAACTGCACGCGCGTGGACCGGTGTCAGCAAAGTGCAGGATGACGAGGATAAAATTGGAAGGAAAAACGCGTTTTAACGGAACTGGCGCATGCACTTCCAGATTTCATCAGGGGGGTTGTTACGCTCAAACTCACATTGCTCGATTTTGGCACTTCAAGGGAGTCGGAAAACTCTCCCGAGTCATCCCCTAAAGAACTCATTTCGCCCTGACAGTGGGTACAGTGGAGGGGCGGCTCACCCACGAAGGTTACTGTTTCCAATTACGGTTTTAAGTCCTACCGCTGGCGAGATGATCAAATATATTTAGAATATCCCATTCAATATAGAATTACGACATCAATAAATGGTAAATATTCAAATAATTAGCCTTATCCTCGCCGATCAACTGGGCACTGATGAAAAATCGTGGCGCGGGAAACGCTGCTGGAAAACCGGAAGCGCAAAACAAAATCGCGTATAGTCCATGTCTCATATTAAAAACGGCCTCTATTTCATGCAGATACTCCCGGAGATGATATGTAGCCATAAGATCTCTGTGGAACTCCGATGGCTTCGGGTCGACGGAGGAGAAGGTGCTGATCGATCAACACGAGAGGTGAGCCCCCCTGCCATTAGCTCTCACACGCTTCAAGCGTTGTTTCGAGGGTCGTCTTAAGATTCAGTATTTTTTTTTGGATTGAAAGGTGAATTTGAAAGGTGAATCGCACTAGCCAACAGCCCCCGCCGCCAAGGAAGAACCTCTGGCACACCCCTCCCCCGCTGCCGTCGAGGTACAGGCCCAACATGTCTATCCCCGAAAAGTCCTTCGTCGATCATCGAACAATTGCTGTCCGTTTCATCGTCTAAGGTATATCACAATAGTATTGACCTTAACTACATTCGCGCCTCAGGGTGGCGCAGCTGCCTTGGATGAAGTACCTGCTGCAGATGAGGAGTCAATGACGAGGGAGAGAGAAACGACGAGTATGGCAAATGACGACGCCAGTCAAGATAACCTGACGGAGCCGGAGAAGGCGTTCCGAAAGCACATCTTCGGTCAGAGCTACGCACCTCGTGATGGGAGGAAGGTCTTATGGATTGCGAAGAAGAAGGCCCTCCATGGGATAATCGTCGGGAATAAACCTTATCTCGTTGAGGGCACTTGGGCTTGGGTACGTTGCAATTCTTATTTAACTGGGCCATTCGGTCACTTTGAGCTGCCCATCGTTTCGTAGCCCAGTTATGCTGAGAGAATAGCTTGGTAGCGAAGGAAGTGAAGATAATAAAAAGGGGAAGAATCGCCTTCTAATTACAGCAAACGCACACACACACACACACACGCGCGCGCGTATAATCGTAGCATGTCCTTCTGGAAAACGGTGACGCGGTGTACCCTGACGAGGAGCTAGCTCGGACCGCGGTAAGGGAGGCGCTGCTGGAGGTTGGGAAACGCGTCGAGTGCTGGTATCAAGGGGTGTGGTATTCTGGCACAATCAAGAGAACCAAGTATGAAACACAGAAGAATAATAATAAGAAGAAAGACAACAATACTAGGAGAAGAGAGAGTATTGTAATGATGATTAGCTATAACGGTGATAACCGACTTACGATGGAGAGTGATATCAGTGTTCATCGTTTGTCGTCGTCGTCGTCGTCTGCAGTGGTTGTGCACATTGTCAATAAATCGGTGTTTGCGCTGTTACCGTTGTCACCCCCAACAAACCTATCGTTCAGGTGGAAAGATAAGTATGGCAAGTACTACGGGGTATTGTGCGACGTGGACAAAGCCAAGAAGAAGAACAGCAGCATCACTTTTTGTGCTCAGAATGATCTCAGGATTAGAGAAGACTCTCTTCAGCGACTAGATGATAACCTTGGGGAGGGAAAGAGGAGAGATGTTGGCGGCGAAGAGGGCGTGAGGAAGGAGGAGCAGAGCGAGCCTGGGAGACAGCAGTCTGGGGTGGAGACAAAAAATAAAGTCTCTCGAAAGCACGGGACGCAGGATATGAGTTCAAAGCTGAAGCAAAAAACGACGACGAGGGTGAAGAACACGAAACCGCAGCAGCAGCAGCAGCCAGCGGGGGACGAGGGTCTCCAGCAGCCAAAAAATGACGACAATCGCGATCTTTGCGCTTTCTGTGCGGCCTTGGCGAAGAAGAGACGTGGCACCGGGCAGGGATGTGGAACATACAGGGCCAGCAAGAAGTGCCTACGACGACTCAGCAGCAGCTATGGACGACCGCATGTACAGCAGCAGCAGCAGGAGGAGGAGGAGGAGGAGGAGCAGCAGCAGCAGCAGCAGCGACACAATCAACACACGACAAGTGCCGTTGTTGGCAGGGGGGATACTGCCAGCAGAAATGATGTTTCACCAGCCACTCGCAAGGGGGGAAAAGGGGGTCGGAAAGCAAGCGCCGTAATGAGCAAAGGCGTTGCTGAGAGCAAGAAGAAGAAGAAGAAGAAGAAGAAGCTGCCTCTTACCACTTCGGGTCGTAGCTATTTGAGCGATAAGGAAGTAACAGAGGAGAGCGACGATGATGACGACGATGATGACGAGCCTCTATTTCCCCCTCAAAATCGTGTAGGAGGGGGGGGAGGAGGAGAGGCCACGGTGGGGAGGGGAAAAGCCTCTGTTTCTCTAGCAGCAGCAGCAGCAGCAGTAGTAGTAGACATAGAGGAGAGCGACGATGATGACGACGATGATGACGAGCCTCTATTTCCCCCTCAAAATCGTGTGGGAATCTTGGGGGAGGAGGAGAAGAGGGCACGGTGGGGAGGGGAAAAGCTTCTTGTTCTCGAGCAGCAGCAGCAGCAGCAGTTGTAGTAGGGGGGGGGGGGGGGGGAGACCCCAGCAGCACGACGAACCGGGGTAGAAGGCAGGAGTCGCAGTGAGAAGGGCGATGATGGTGGTGGTCAGAAGAACAAAAAGGGGAGGAGGGGGGGGAGGGCGATTTCTGATAGTATGGATGACAACAACGACGACAATGACGACGACGATGACGACGACCTACCCCTCCTGCTAATCAAGAAGAAAAACAGTGAAAAGAGGAGGGGAGGGGGTGCCAGTAATGATGCTCGCGCTGCGATGATGAGAAGACCGTCAAACAAGACGAGAAATACTAAGAAGGGGGTTGGAGGTTGCGCTTCATCGACGACAGCGTCATCATCATCATCATCTTCTTCTTCTTTTTCCCTCGCCAAGCCACCCTCTTCGATCTCCCACAAAAAGAGGAGAAAGAAGACTCCTAGCAGCCGTCACCAGACCAATATCCCCCCTCCAACTACCACCCTGGCCAGGATGAGCGCTCCTGTCGAAAAGGGGGTGGGGGGGGGGGACGAGCATGAGGAGGGGGTAAAGAAAAAAAGCATGAAGACGAGGATGGATCATCATCATCATCGCCAAGAGGGCGTCTATAACAGCAAGGATATGGCAGCTCCGACACAACCGCGTCTAGACCAGATGAATAGTAATCGGAAGAAGCGCCGGAGAATTCCACTTAGACGCGGAATCACGAGGTGAGTCCCTCTCCCCTCTCATTACACTCGTTGAACATAGATTAGAGAAAATGAAAGAGGGGGAGGGGAGGGGAGGGGGGGGGGGGGGTTAGAAAGCCCAAGATGCGGTTTGGATAACGAATTGATTGCTGACATCGATTGTGATTGCGCTGATGATATCATAATCCTCTTTCAGAGCGGAGATAAATACCATGGCTCATGCTGCCACAACAGCAACAACAGACCCACCACCACCACCACCACCAGCAGCAGCAGTAGCAAAGAAGAAGGAGGGGGTGGGGGGGGAGGCGACGCGCGTCCACCCAGCTTCCCCATCCCAATCGCCGTATGGCCGATATCACAAGCAACGGCAGCAGCAGCCGCAGCCGTCACCTGCACTCTCAACCTAATGATGCGCCCCGAGGACGATATAGGGACCATTCAACCAACCGTGATATGGAACAGCAGAGCACGATTCTGAAGAGGAGAAGCAGTAGCATTAACAGTGGCAGTTACGCTCCTATCCCCCTCTCGACGAATCTGCCTGGAAGATCATCAATGCGTCTGTCACAGCCCCCCCCATCGGCGTTAGCACTAGCGCCATCATCATCATCATCGTCGTCGTCGTCGCGGGTGGAGGCGGTGAAGATGCCTCCTGACAAGGGCAAAGGTCTGGTGTGGTTGTGGTTCTTTTTCTTCTTCTTCTTCTTCTTGTTGTTGTTGTTGTTGGTGGTGGTGGTGGTGGTGGTGTATGGGTGTATGCGTGTGTGCATGTGTGTGCATATGTGCATGTGTGTGTGTGTGTGTGACCATAGCGCTACCAGGCCGTGTAGTAGGACGAATGATGATACTAATCATCATTCCTAAAACAAACATATATATATATATATATATATATATTATGCAAGAGTTATCCGCAGAACGAACAATGAGTGGTGGTCGGCACAGCTGATGCAACAACTGCTGCTACCACTAATATTTCTACTGATGGTTGTAATAATAAAAATTGACGATTGACGGTTGATGACGATGATGATGATGACGACGATGATGGTGATGGTGATGACAACGCATAGGTGCATTCGCATACCATCATAACGACGGCTATGACTGCTCTATCCCTGACTCTATCATCAACAACCCTGTTGTCCTCGGTAGCATTAATACTACTACTAGTAGTAGTAGTAGTAGTAGTAGTAGTAATAGTAGTTTTTAGTAGCCAAATCAAATTGATTTATATGTGTGTGCGTGTGTGCGTGTGCGTGTGCGTGTGCGTGTGTATAAATATGTTTACTTTCATTGTTGTGTGATACATTCACACAGGTCGGGTGGTGGATATCTTCAAAGTCAAGCTTGCACCATCCTCCTCCTCCTCCTCCCCCTCCTCATCACCATCATCATCGAAGAAGGGAGGGGGGGTGGAAGAATACGCGATTCTCAACCTCCACGTCGAGACTTCACTGCATTCCCGCATCTTCCGACAGTACTCGTCTCAGACGCTTCAGGGGCAGTGGGCGATTCCTCTAGACACGCTCCGCTTTGTGAAAATGAAGAGGTACCAACGAAGTTTGGACGGGGAGCAAAGCGGGTTTCTCCTCGGATATGACGACTATATTCAGATGAGGTGCGTGGCTTTTCTCCTCCTCCATCACCCCGACTTGTGTTTCATCTTCTTCCGTTCTTCGCGTCGGCACCTGCTGCTGCTGCTGCCTGCTGCTGCTGCTGCTGCATCATCTTGAGCATTGCTTTCCTTACGCCTTGGTAGCAGCCAGCCTACCACGCATTTGTATGCCTATGCAATATGGTGTGCTGAGGAACCGCCCCTCTTGTGAAGAGGGTTTCGCATGAAGAAGATTATCTCCTGACCTGCTGTGTATATTTCATATATTAATATATGTATTTATATAATATATATATATATATATATATATATATATATATATATAACCGTAAACTCTCGAAACAACCATCAAGGGACGAGTGCCGCTGCCGGTATAATCGCAAGATTCCTCTCCCTGAAGCTGTGCCCCCGGGCCATTTTGCGTCGTTCCGCTTGGGTTTGGGCTGTGTCAGAGGCGCTCATGATGCCGCAGCAGAGAGAGAAAAGGCAAACGGCTATTATCATCCTTTCGGCGACGGTGGCAGCAGCAGCAGCAGCAGCAGCAGCAGCAGCAGTTTGAAACACAATCGCGGTGGAAGAGTCGGAGCAGGTCGTGAGGAGCAACAGGCACAGGGGGGGGGGGAGCAGTACCAGCAGCTGCGGAGGCGAGGAGATGACAGCGAAGAAGTGAGGAAAGAAGGGGCGGGGGAGGCTGCCGAGGCCGCGAGGAAAGGCTTGTCAGATAACAGTGTTGTTGAAGTTGCAAACCAGAGCGGCGACGACGCCGGAGAGCAGCAGCCAGCGATGACACATCAGGAGCCGGTCATGAGAGAGGATGGTCAAAAACAGCAGCAGCAGCGGCAGTTGTCAGAGAACAGTTTGGTTGAGGTTGAAACACATCAGGAGCCGACCATGGGAGAGGGTGATCGCAACCAGCAGCAGGAGCAGCAGCACCAACAAGAAGAACATCTACGCACGTGCTCTCCTCCGCCTTCTGCCTCTACCAAGCCCGCTCCTCCTCCTCCTC
>ADNK01003001.1:0-10207 GCA_000320545.1 Bigelowiella natans CCMP2755 | reverse complement strand
TTTTCCTATGCCAGGTACCTTAGGGCTGGTAAACTTGCGGTCCTGCGTCCTGCTCGCGTAGGGATATAGCCTGCACTGCTGCCTCCATCGTGGTGTAGCCTTTCTCCGTAACGTAAGTGGATTCCTTTATCTTTAACTTGAACTCTTCAAACCTTGCCTGATCATCACCTGTGTTGTAATTAAAATCATGTAGTTCGTCGATCATATCCTGGAAGCGCGTGGCAAAGTCTCTAACAGGTTCTCTCAAAGGTTGTTGCGCGTAAGGTGTTCACAGGCCGAGGCGCTACGTGCACAAGTAGGCAGGGGGGGGGAAAGGCACGTTTGCTTCCTTTTGAAGAGTTGTGTTTATTTTTATTAAAGATTATATTTTTATTAAATCGTGCACTGCGTAATCATTCGCGAAGCTTTCGCGAATGCCGCCGCACGTGGGGCAGCACACTTCCGTGGTGTAGCCTTTCTCCGTAACGTAAGTGGATTCCTTTATCTTTAACTTGAACTCTTCAAACCTTGCCTGATCATCACCTGTGTTGTAATTAAAATCATGTAGTTCGTCGATCATATCCTGGAAGCGCGTGGCAAAGTCTCTAACAGGTTCTCTCTCATGCTGCATCATTGCTCTGTATTTTCTAATAGCCTGGGGTAGGGAGTTAGCATCCTGTTCATTTACAAAAGCCTTCATTATCGCCTCAACGTCTCGTAGCCCACTAACTGTAGTGTGTATTTTCTCCAGCTGCCTGATCCGGGTCCTGCCTGTCTCGTAAAGGTCCATGGCTTGCTTTATTATAGCTAGCCATTTGAGCTTGTCGTTTTCGGTGGGGTTAGGGGTAAAGTCGCAGAGTATACTCCTAGCGTTCTTCCACCACCTCCTTGCCTCACCTCTTTTCCCGTTGTATTTCGTTATCATAACCGGTGCTGTTTTAACAGACATGAACTGGGTGTTCCGCTGTACCGGCTGCTGCTGCTTGACGGTGCTCTGGGTCGTCCCCCGCGAGGCGCCCAGACCCCCGTCGTTCCTAAACAAAGCTGCCCACTCTGGAGGTAAGTCTGCTTCGTAATCCATGATGTCCTGCATGATAGCTGCCCAAACATCATGTGTCTGATACTTGTATTCTATCGATACTTTCAGTTTGGCGTAGTTGCTCGCCCTGGGTCGCAAGGCTCGTAATGCCATTACGACCTTCTTGCTTTCGGCGGCCACGTCCTCGTCGTCCGCCTCGTAGAAGTTCTCCAGTGCCTCTGCTGCTGCTCTGCTTTCTTAATCCCGGGTGCTGGTCCCGGCGGTGCCTGTGGAGGTGTTCCTCCTCCTTCCTTAGCGTCCGTATCGCCCTTCCTTTCCTGTTTCTGCTCGTGCCCTTGCACGGCCTGCGAGCCAAAGTCCTGCTGTTCTTCTAGCTGCTGTGACATTGTTAGTCAAATCGTTTCCCGTGTGTGGAAGCCAAAGGTTGTTGCGCGTAAGGTGTTCACAGGCCGAGGCGCTACGTGCACAAGTAGGCAGGGGGGGGAAGGCACGTTTGCTTCCTTTTGAAGAGTTTTGTTTATTTTTATTAAAGATTATATTTTTGTTAAATCGTGCACTGCGTAATCATTCGCGAAGCTTTCGCGAATGCCGCCGCACGTGGGGCAGCACACTTCCGGTGTGCTGCCATGAGTCCCGCCGGAACCCACGTGCCTATGCTGTATTAATATCTACGTTATCTATATTCTATATCCGCGACAACCCCTTTGTTGTCGCACGTGACTTGTGCCCGCGTAGTGGTACGCGCTACATGCATGTGTCACATGCGCCATGCCATATTGACACATTAATTGACTACCCATCTAGCAGCTACATAGTCATGTGCGTGCGTGCATGCTGTCGATCCACATGCACCGCCGGTAGCCGGCTCCGCTGTGCCGCCAGTACATCACAGCTACATGTAGCAGCGCTTTGCACAATGATGACATATCGTCACATGCACACCACGTTTGTTTCGATTTGCTTACTTGCCGCTGGAACCATGCACGCATGGACTAGCTCACTGCCACGCATATACCACGCACGCACATGCATATATACCGCGACATCTATTAGCTAGCTGCGCATTATTGTGAGCAACGTACAGCACGCCCGCCGCGCGTACAACCATGCTGTGTGACTAGTTGTGTATGTTGTACACGTACAGCTTGATCAGCGCACAGTGTGCCTTAGCCCCCATGTTTGCTAGTTTGCACATGCATGCTGGATCGATCAAAGCCATATATATATATATATATATATATATATATATATATATATACTAATAACATGCTAGCTAGCCCATAGAACTGATGCATGTGCGTGTGCACCTGCTAGTATCATGCATTGTCTCTAGTTAGTTTTCTGTGTGCAACAATGTTGCGGCATTTCAAACGTGCTGTGTTGTGTGATGCACATTGCGTACACATGGACACGTTTGTTATGGTTCAACGCACACATTCACACAATATGGCATGTGTATGCATACAGTTATTTATAGCATCTTAACGTAGTAACGAATGTACAATCCTCCCGGCCCCTCTATCTCCAGAAGACCGAAATACACCATATATGCTCTGCACTCACACGGAATATCAATATCTCGTGCCGTGGGGACACACATTCACCCGAACCCAAAGCAGATTGGATAGGAGATATCAGCCACGTGTAATGATGATGTCGACAACAAGCCTGGCGGATGGAGGCCGAGGTAATATTTTTGCTGATAGCTTCTAAGAAATTAACTTGCTACTCGCCAACTCTCTCTTCTAGATTTGCACCAACGTGCTAGGGTTCCCCGTCGCCATTCATTGCCGCAAAAGGCTTCATCTTGTGAGGTCTTTCTTCCCTCCTTCAAGCCAGAGAGAGAGGGGGCATGATTGTTAACTCCCACCTAGCTTTGGAACTCAAATACCGATCCAGCCCCTGAGAGAGAGAGAGAGAGAGAGAGAGAGAAGGGCAATTATTACTTCATCGACCAATTACGCGCTTGCTCGTACGCACACATGAGGCAATTAGCTAAGCAGCAAATATTGCAAAACCGATCATGACGGTGCAGCAGAAAGAGAGCGGGATGTCAAGGCCCGCTTAATACTACTGTGCATGCAGGGATTCGTCGTCATGGTCGTCGTATTCAGAGATCGAGCATTCTCTATGATTGCCACGACTCTTGACTCGCCCATCATCGTCGTAAGAAGAGAGAGATAAAAAATGGTATCATTTTGGTCCTGTTTTTACCCTTGTCCTTCTCCTCCAAGTAGCATCTGTGCGTCTCCTAAGGTACACATAAATGGCGCGTGCCTAACCTCAGCAAAACGATACATATATATATATATATATATATATATATAATTGATATATTCTTCTCCTTTGTATATGTTCATCGGACGAAGATGGAATATATAAAACTGTCAATATGTACATGTAAATATTATATATATATATATATATATATATATATATACCGCTTACTAAAAAATATACATATATATATATATATATATATATATATTATTTTTTACAAACATATCATCCACCAAGGTGAATTTTGACTGTGTCTTATTAAATGCATATATAGAAGTGGGGAGGAGGGAGGAGACATTCCCTTCACATTTCGTTCAAATGAACGAATCACCTCGCACGGAGGAGCTAAGGAGGAAAAGCAACGTGACGTAACATCTGCTCTCTCTCTCTCTCTCTCTCTCTCTCTCTCTGTCTGTGCGTGTGTGTGTGTCTGTGTGTCTGCCTCTCCCGCCTCCCCATCACTGACGTTCTCCATCATCCTTAATAATAGTACCTCGATGAGCTGCTTTGCCTCCGTTGTGCCCTTCCATGCGCCAACCTTTACCCACTTGTTCTTCTCCTGAGAGGAGGCAGCAGAATCATCGAAGAAACAAGGTAGGTCAGTTGCAATAGACACGCACGCACACAGAGAGAAAGGAGAGAGGGAGGGGGAGAGAGAGAGAGAGAGAGAGAGAGAGAGAGAGAGAGAAATGGTAAAATTGGGTTACTCATTTGCCAGTGTAATACCACATATTGCATCATCAGTACAAAAATCTCTTTTTGCTCAAGGGATGCTAGTGTATTGCTCAAATATACAATAAGCAAGCCGTACTGCGTATCGTCCACAGCCATTGCTACTACTACTACTGCTACAACAACAACAACTACTACTACTACTACTACTACTGCTCCTGCCTCTGCTGCTGCTGCTGCTGCTACTACCAGGGTTTTATAGGTTTCAAAGAACTGCGTGATCTCATCGAGGACATGGATGGGGACATTCCGAATAGTCCTCACTTCGTAGAGCCTATGCGGTGGAAGTAGCAGCAGCAGCAGCAGCAGCAAGCAAGCAAGCAGTCGAACGATTGAAGATGAGATGTTCTCGTCACTCTAGCATCATCATCATCATCATCATCATCATCGTCATCATCATCGTCGTCATCATTATCGTATCCTAGGGGGAGCTAGAGGAGGAGGAGGCAGTAAGCATGGCTGATGGTATGCTTTTCTCTGCATCACTCAGGACCGCTCTCCAGCGGTGCTATGGTTTGCCATTATTGCTACTACCTCGGGTCCTTCGCTGCGACCGCCAGGAGCTTCTCATCCGTCCCCTGAGATCAGTTGTGATGAGACATGACGGCGTGAGAAGGACGGCGTGGGAAGGAATCGTGGGGAATAATGATTCATGGAGCGTGATATGGGAAACGGGGGGGGGGGGGTAGCGATAGAAGTCTATATCTCCCCCCCTGTGCGAAGTAGTAGCGAAGCAACACAGAAAGAAGAAGGTCCGTGTCATCGTCGTCGATGCATCTACTTTATCCCGGCAGGGAAAAGGACACGCACGTATGCGCGCGCGGGTTATGCATATGGTATGCGTGGTGTTATCGAAACCTTCTCGTCCTTCATCACAAGATATCCTATAGGTCTAACGTCCACGAAACAACCCGGCTATCGATGCACCCAACGCAAAACACAGCAAAAGGCGCGCTCATGAAAAGCCAATTTTACTCTCGTAGGATCTCATTCATCACCGACCGAGAAAGGGAAGCAGTGTAGTATGCAGGTGATGGGGAGGGGGGGGGGGGGGGGTGAGAGGCAAATATAACAAGGAGAGAGAGAGCTAGCAGCAGCCATAGATGGTGATGATGGTAATGCTGTGAGACACACTATTATGCATGATGTGTGTGTGTGTGTGTGTGTGTGTGTGTAAAAGTTGCGTATTACAATACAAATTTTACGTTTGCCCGCGAAATTGCGCTCGCGCGGAATTGTGTGTGTGTGTGTGTGTGTGTGTGTGTGCGTGTATTTATAAATCATCCGCACCTGCAGCGGATCATCGCCCATAATAAGCACGTCGAGGGGGTCGCCATCACCACATAGGGTCTACGAGTGATGAGGTTTCGAAACGAGAGAAAGATAAGCGCCAAAGCAAAAGAACAAAGGCAATGCAAGAAATCTGCAGGGATGACGATGAATTCGCACGGTTGCAATCTTAAGGACCGTCAATACTATATATATATATATATATATATATATATATATTATAGATATAAATGAAGATACTCGAGACTTGACTGTTGGAAAAATAGTGTAATGGTTTGGGGCACAGAACCTGAGGCACGAAGCCGTAGTTGTGCGGATAGAAAACGGCGGAATGGAGAACACGATCTGAATACCACAACCACGATGATCACGACATCATCATCATCATCATCATCATCATCATCATCATCAATAGCAGCACCAACACCAACGACGAACTATCATTCTAAGTAGCCATCTCTCTCTCCTGCAATACATAACATATAACACACACACACACACACACACACACACATATATATCTCATGACCGCTCATCATCGAGCATATGCGTACTACCAAGAGTGATATGGCCAAGCTCCTCGTCCCACTCGTACTTATTCCTGGACCCTTTCGCAACCTGACAACAAACAGCATAGCAACAACAACAACAACAACAACAACAACAACATTATCAGGTATCTGTCTACGGAGACATGAGATTGCGTGAATGAGAGTAGAAATGCTGAAAATATGAAATGATGATAATGATAATGATGATGATGATTATGATGATGATGACGATGAAAATGACCTCTACGAAACAGGCAACTTCTTCAGGCATCTTCTTGCCGATTTTAACGGAGTACGCGGATCTTTGAGAATAGCAGCGGGGTAGGGGGGGGGGGGGGGGTAAGGCGATGGAATCACGATGTCATCATTCTCACATACTTCTATTATTGAATCATCTTCGTGGCGTATCGTCTTCACCACCACCACCACCACCACCATCATCATCATCATCATCTTTGCCATAATCATCATTATCATAATAAAAAGCGATGATCTGCACCTTGCATTGGTGTTATTTTTCTTCTTCTTCGCCGCCACATTGTCGGTGCTACTAGCGGGTGCTGCTCCTTCCTCCTAACAAGACGAATGAATCAACCGGCTACATGCGGTCGTCACCGGGCATGCATGAATCCCTTCGGCTTTTATATATATTAAGTCAAACGTGCGCTATTTTGTCAAACGACAGCGAAATAGGCCATGTTTGTAAGGCTCTCTCACTCCGTTCGGATGCTTATCATAAGTTTTCTCAGTGTAATTCAAGGAAATAATTTATACAAGACGAAATGCTCCGGATGTGCCCTTTGAACACCTGCATCTTCTCTTTCTCCGCAGGTCCTTCCTTTTTCTCGATCCCCTTTGCTTCCGCCATTAGCATCGGCGAGGAGACTATCAGCGGGAGAAGTGGAAGGGTGCGTCATCGTTTGATTACGTCAGCAATATGCACGCGCGTTATAAAAAAGTGTACATAATCTATGGCAGCGGTAAAATTAAGATATATTCTGACTCGAGTCTCCCATATAAGATCCAAATCCGAGAATCTAAGAGGGTTGGTCACAATGAAATAAGTGAGAATGGAATACACTAATCACCATCAGGTGTCAAGTCATCACCACTCCAGCAGCAGCTGTAGCACTGATCACAAGCTTTGAAACGCCAGTTCCTTCAGAAGCAAACACTTGATGAAAGGGATTTCACTTTTATCACGCACACAGTATGATGATTGGCAGCTCCACATAGGCGCTGAGACGAATGTCGGAGTGCAAGACGAAATAGTACCTCTCCTACTTGCAGTGAACGTTGAGAACTTGTTTCCAGCTCGAAACCCAAGGCCTATGCAGCATTGTTATCCAGTGTAAGTAGCGAAGCAAAGAAGCGTGGATGTGAGGAAAACGCAACCAGGTCTAGCAGCTCGGAGACTGCAAGCTAACTTGCGGGTTGCAGACGATATCATTGGAGAAGAAGACTGTGCAATACGATTTGAAAGCCAGTGAGCGACACAGGTCATCAACCGCAGAAAGAAAGGATGAGAGTGAAGAGGAGGCAATGAATCCGTTGATGGAGGGTACGCGATCCTAGGTATACAAACGCACCAGCCCTCTCTTCCCTCGCCTTAGCTTTCAAACCACCAGAACTTCTCTCCCTAAACTGAATTTCGGGCGCGGAGTCCTCTTTCCCCCCCCCATGGCCGCTCCATCTCCCACCACGTACCCTCGTTCCACGTGAAATACCTTCGTTGCTTCGAATTAAACGGCCTTCTATTTCTCCCTGCGACATAAGTCGTAGCTCTTTTCGAGGCACGGATATTGCACTTTGCACCTTCGTGTTTTCGATGACGCACACGATAAATCCCACGAATTTTCACTCATCTTTACAGATTTGCACGTTTTTGGGTAATACCGGGGATTCGCCGGGAGACGAGTGCTCCAATAAAAAAAAAAATCCCGCCCACCCTTCTGGTGAATGGGAGGAAAAATTGAGTCTGGAGGACGAACACTAGGCGAAGAAAAGAGGAGGGGGGACGGACGATGAAAAGATCGTATCTCCGCGAGATTTACGATGGCGTCTCGGCTCTCCGAAGACAAATCGTCTCCGATTTAAGTCAGTTCTCGAAGCAGAAGCTCGGTATGGGGAACAGCACTCCTGTTTAAAGACTGAGCATATGTTAGAGGAAACAACATAGAGCGAGCGGAGAAACCATCAACGGAGAGAGGAAGCAAGCATCACCCTTCCCATTTTTTTGGTTTTGCCATCCTCCATGCCGCGTGGCTCTTGTGCATGCCGTGACACACATACGCACACACGCATGCGCGCACACTCAATTGACCACCCTCACTTTGGAAAACATGCTCAGTCTCTCAGCGCAGCGACTCAAACACCGATTTCATCGTGATATGGGAGAAGGGCCTTCGCAGCAGGAAAATCACGCACGCGAGAGATATTGTTGGAATCTCCTCTAAAGGGGCACCAGCAAGCGGCAATCCAGCGACAATGACGCCCGTGCGGTTCTACCTCAGAAATAAACTCAAAAGGCATGTGTACACCCCCCCCGCTACCCATAAAAGAACAATGCGCATCATTGTCGAAATCCCTGCTGTCATCGCTGTGTTTCCGCACTGTCGTTGAGGTTTGTCCGTCACCTTTCATTAGTGTCGGGATCGATGTGTTTGATGTCTCTGACGAGAGCGCTATGGAGAGTGTGGATGCTATTTGGCTGCTCTCTGCTCCATTCGAAGTGCTATATCGGACTGCTGAGGCAATTGAGCTGGTGAACGTACAGATTAAGACAGAGAGAGGGGGGAGAGAGAGAGAGGGAGAGAAGAGAAGAAAGGAAATATAATATGCAACCGAAATTTGTCTTCTTTATTGCGAGTCTAGGCATACCGGATGACCAATTTAGTGTCTGCTTAAATTTTACGAAACCAAGTCTGAATTTTCAACTCGTATCACGCAATCTTTTCCCTCCTCCTCCTCCTCCTCCTCCTCCTCCTCCTCCTCCTCCTCCTCCGCCTCCTCATCACCATATCATCATTATTATCATCGTCGTCGTCATCATCGTCATCATCGTCATCGTCTCCTCCCCCTCCTGCTCCTTGCACCAACAGAATAAAGCATGCATGGGGCAGCATGGGAGGAAAGGCTTCTATGTCATCTCCGCCAAGACACACAGGTAGTGGGTTCTCACATAAACAAAACAGCACAACGCATAAACCCCCCCATCCATAGCTGCAGAGCAACTAAAAGACTACGATCTTCAAGTCCATCGTTTATCGACGCTATCACTTCGATGATACGATTTCTTCAGGGGGAAGACTGCCGTTGTTCTTTTCCCTCATTATCATCGTCATCATCATCATCATCATCATCATAGTCATCATCATCATCATAGTCATCATCATCATCGCTGAAAAGCCTCATTAATTATGGGAATCCGTCGTTTCCTTCCTGCCTCAACGCATGGCGCTGAGGTGACGTGATACGCATGGTTGGTTTTTACAGGATCTTCTGCCAATGCCCTGCCTTCGGAACTCGATTCTTCTTCACCAGCGCGGAGAGACAACGGTGCTAAAATTGGAGCTGGATCGTTGTTGGTGCTTGTTGATGTTCTGTTTCCTCCTCGTGCCCCCCCCCCCCCCCCCTTTGGTTTTTTTCCATTCCCCTGGGGAAGGTGATTTGGGGCTTAATTCGAAGGGGAAAGCACAATCTTAAAACTATTTTGCCCCAACTGTAAAAATGTCCCCCCTTGCGGAAAAAGGGGGGGGAGAGGGGGGGGGGGGGCCCGCAATAACTGTGTGTAGAAACCGCTAAACTAGAGCTGTTACCGTTGTGAGGTGCGGGGGGGAAAAAAAGGAGTACAACAGACCATAGATTGATCTCCCCCCCCCCCCCCCCCCCCCTCTCTCTCTCTTTCTCTCTCTCTCTTTTCCTCTCTCCTCCGCTCTGTCTCTTTCCGCATACGCACGAACGTGCATATATGATCGCTAAA
Organism: Bigelowiella natans CCMP2755; assembly: GCA_000320545.1. Classification (NCBI taxonomy): domain Eukaryota; phylum Cercozoa; class Chlorarachniophyceae; genus Bigelowiella; species Bigelowiella natans. Next base: position 354 of record ADNK01003001.1, on the reverse strand, counting down.
AACCATCCTTCCCCCGCCACCTCCCTCCCTCCCTCCCTCCCTCCCCATTTCTGTTCCAATCTCCAGCCGGTACCATGGGATTTTGGCCTGCATCCCCCTCCATGCGACATCGTTCCGAAACTCGTTTCTGTGGGAACATCTTTGGAACCCCGGCTCCCACCATTCTCTGGACAAGGCCGCCCAGTATTATGGGGCTGATCTGGTAGTATCGCTGCTTGGAGAGAGGGGGGGCGCCTTCTTGCGTTTTGTCATACTGCGTGGGAGGAGGAGGAGGATTCTTCTTCTTCTTCATTTTCTATGATGAATATCGGACTATCCTCTTGCTTTTTTCCGATCTTGCATCGTGACCATATG
>ADNK01003002.1:0-23543 GCA_000320545.1 Bigelowiella natans CCMP2755 | reverse complement strand
ATTTTGATCAAAGGTGCACGAGATGGAGAGCGAGGCGTATAAGAAAAAACGTGCTGAAGGCGCTCGAAGGAAGCACAAGACTCATAGCCGCCACGAACACCATGCAGGTGGTAGATGCTGTGTTCGGTCTCCAAAACTGCTGCGCAACATGCTGTTGTTGGGAGATGCTTTCCGGTTATAGAGATTCCGTTAGAGAGCTCGAGATGGCAAAAACATGACCCTTCCCGAGGAACACGCCCAATAATTGAAGAGAAGTCTTCTCGCTCGAAACCCTGATCAGCATTTTTCATCCAAGTTTTTATCCCAACTTTTCGCCTGATCAGCGTTTTTCATCCAAATATCTATCCCAACTTTTCGGCGCCAGTAGATTCCTCGGTATTGTCTCGTTTGTATATTGAATAGGGGATCTTCTGCCCCCCCCCCTGTAACTTACTTCTCTTAGACGACCGACGGCGACATGGTAGCAGGGATGGCCGTGATCAGAGTCGAGAAAGAAGCGGGGGGCGTCAGCTCAAAGAGAAGAAAAAAAGATCCCGCAGTTGGTCACGCTGAGCACCATCTCACAAATCCTTGGCCCAGAGTACACAAATTCCGATTCCATTACCATTGATGCTACCTTAGGATTAGCCGTCATTCATACAAACATGTATGTGCATGACGTCGATTTGAACATATTAGCGTACGCCACTGCTAGCGATGTCTCAGCGATGTAAGGTCTGTACTTTGCAGTGCATGCATGTCATTTAGACATTTCAGCGTGACTACTACCGTGTCAAGTAAGGAAGTGCAGCCATGCGTTGTAGACAATCGTGCACATACGTTACATTGGCTTATAGGCTGGAAAAGCATGCAGCATGCTGCTTGCTAGCTATAGTAGCTAGCTTCATCTAGCTAAATCATCCATGAAAAGCGTGCAAATATACACATGCATGCATGTGTGTGCACATGTGTATGTACACGAGGACAAGATGAGTGCGGTATTGAGAGCCAGGCTATGGCATCTTCCGCATCGGCAAAATGGAACGGCCCTGGTGTCAACGACAAGCAAGATGCCGTCACTGTAACCATTGACAAGGAATTTCTTCAGGTATCAATTGAGCTTGAGCAAGGGGGGATAGTTTGCTGTATGGAGGAGGGGTTTCCACAATAGTAGTCATCTGTTTCATGTAGCAAATGAAGTCGAATCACTGGCAAATCAGTGGACATCCCTCCCATGTACACACGCACACGCTCATCATTCTGATCATATTTGCCACCAGGATTACTTGAACACCACTACGCACTACGGAGACCCAAAGCAGGGCTGCGAGTCCGACGAGAAGGCTGTGCAGATCCAGGGCATCAGCGGTGATTTCTGCACTCCTCCATGCTCAACCGCTTCCGCTTGCCCAACCGACGTCCCTGAGGGGATCACTGCTAAGCCAACCTGTGCTCTTGACGATGGACAAGGGGACAAGTACTGCGCTCTCCTTTCATCCAGCCCTCGAAGAACGACGACCAGTGTGACTCCAACGCTTCCTGCAAGGCCATCAGCGGAGTTGGAATCTGCACTTACGATGATTAAGTAGATGGAATCTGCTGCTACTGTTGCTACTACGATACTGCTGCTGCTTATCGGAGAAGCAGACTGTGGGTGTTTGATTAAGCGCCGTCTTTGCAGCGGTCTAGCGGTTGCAAGGGAGAAGATGGCCTTGACATTGTCGCGTCCAGCGTAGCAACAGCACTTCTATTCTCTCGCACTTCTGGTTGAAGCAAACGTCATGCATTACGAGCACATACTGTTGTTTATTACAATATATTAATGGATTTTCATGAGAAATCTTTTGTGGTCTGTGTTCGATCTGACTGCCCTTCAATCCACCGTACACAGCATGCTAGCATGCATTGTGGCTTCATACAGTAGCGATTGTCATGTGGGCATCGCTAGATCGCCCGCAGGGTGCCATTTCACATCTAAACAACCAATACGCTAATAAAAGGACTACATGAGATCAAAATCCTTAGGTCTACTTCGCTACACAAAACAAAGCTAGAAAGAAGCAAACTGCGTGTACAGCATGTCTAAATTGCGGCGGCAGCTCTTCATTGACACGCTAGCACACTAGTAATGTCATCAGTGCGCAACAATGCTCTAGAATGTCAGTGCGTTCATCAGTGCTACATTATCCCCTCTTGTACACCACGTACATGCTAGCTAGGTCGATTACTAGGCTCTCATACTGCGCTGTTGAAATGCGAATGATATACCGCTCTGTAAATTTATTATTTAACAATTGCAACCCTAATTGGGTCATTTATAGGTTTATCCATCATAACACATCTGAAGTAGTGTGTACCATTTGCTTGGAATGGATTTTGTCGTAGTCGAATTATCTTCGGATTTATTATTGGAGATGCTCGATTTTTGGGCCATAAAAATCGAAGGCGTGTGAGGAGGTATGTAGCCTTTTTGTCCATAGCTATATAGCCACGAGAGCATAGACGTACAACTGAATGGCTCGACTACGTGAATGTCTGCCTCCGCAAATAATTGAATCTCTGCTAATAGTGATATGACGTGCTTCTGAATCATTTTACCGTCAAATTTTGATTCGTAACTAATCGCTAGGGACCAATCTTCCATGCCCAAATCCATTGAGTCTTGATCACTTGTATTCCTCGGCATTTTGATTTTCGCGTTGACATGTTCGCACAGAGACATCCATTTGTATTCTGGAGCCAGTTGGCGGGCAAGCTCAACTTCTTTCGGTTCTTCGGTCATTAGATACACATGAGTCACATTATACTGTTCAGACATGGAACGGAGACGAGCAAGCTGTTTTTCCAGTAACGTACAGCTTCTATATGACTGCTTATGGGCACATCTGAAAGTGCCGACGTCTCCACGCCGAAGGTGAATGCTGGCTATTGTACCAGTCTGCTCACTGGAATCTGGCCAATCAATATTCTGTTTCATTTCCGCAACTTCGTCATTCGTGGGTTTGTTTACAGAGAGAAGGTACCGAACAGATTGCGCCCACGAATATGTCATAGCTTGGACCACTTTAAACGGATATTTCGTGATGCCATGTAGAAGAGAGAACCCCCATTTTCTTGCCGGTCTCTTCTTTTTCTTTTTGGGTTGAAGGTGCTTTACCGACAAAAACCGTCGTAGCTTGGTTAGAGATTGGTCTACCATGTGCTCTTCAATCATGTCAGCAAGCCCCAAACTTGCATCTCTCTCAGGAGGGGTTCTCACATTGGGCATTTGGAAATAGCAACCCCAGCTTTTTTCCACATCATCATTATTTGGAGCAATATCCCGAAGCTGACACCGGCTTATCCTGCTCCATACCCATGGATCTAACCTCTCCGGACAAATATCTGAGTCACACTCTACGCCAGAAACAAGGCTGATTGAATGCGACATGCTCCATGCAACCTGATATGACAACGAGACGAGATTCTTTCCTATTGGACTTGATGAAATATGGACGGGTACGGAGTCGTTATTGCTATTTTGGTTTGAATTCCAAAAGAAATATTGCAGACCAAGCCGATCACTATTTTTGACTTCCTTAATGTAGGTCAAGGTAGGATGATATGCCTTCTCAAAGGCAAGGATATCAGGGGAAAAATCAAGTTGTGACTTGTGCTTCCATTCGTCAAACTGGAGAATCCGAACAATTTCAGGTTTCCCTACCATTTCAGTACTGACTGGATCATTGTACCCTTCGGATGATACTTGGAGAGATGTAAAGTTGGGCTGACTCTCAGTGTTGTCAGTCTTCGCGGCGGTGTCCACAGCTAACCTCTCGAAGGGAGAATGCTGCAGACTTTGTACATTGACAAAGAACAGGATGGTTGCGCATCTAAACCAGTGGGATAGCATCCCTTGACCGCCAAATTTGAGGAAATCCAAATACTCGTAGTCTGGATGAGAGGGGCTGTCAGGATGAAATGGGGGAGGGAAGAGTAATAATGTGGCCAAAACTCTTTTCAGGCGTTTAGAAGGTGCGACAGCCCCGGTGACAGCGTAACAGGTGATTTTTTGGTAAAATCAACAAATATTATCGCCGTTTCGGCCGCTGCTCCTCCCCACTTCCCCCTTGTTATTCCATGCAGCAAATCGTTGCGAACAGTGATCAGAATACATTGCAAATTGCCTAAATTTCTTTGACTTGTTTACATGCCTGCGACAATCAAAACATGCATGTCAAGCACCCTTTTCGCTGGCGCATGTCTTCTGGTTGTCAGTTTCATGCGTGAGTTCACCGGAGATGAGTCTGGTTGTCGAAATGCTCTCTTCGAGTCTCAGGAATCTAGACACTTGGCTCCAGTCAGTTCACCTGGCCTTGACTCATCATCCTTGGCTTCCTCAGATGTGGGATGTTAGCTAGTTGTGTTAGGTGTTGCTCACCACCAACAGGGTGCTGACAAGTCCTCGCAATGATTTTTGCTGAGGCGCTGGTGTGTGCACACGCCTGTCTCCCATGTGGTTCTGGCGCGTGCAAGACTTGCAAGCATCAATGTGCTTTGTTTGTTCATTGTTCGTGGCTCCATCGGAACGCGTGTGCGCTTCGCTGGATTTTTCCAAGTCAAAGTGAAAGAAGAGAGGCTTTCTCTCTCTCTCTCTCTCTCTCTCTCTCTCTCTCTCTCTCTCTCTCTCTTTCACACCAAGCTGCTGGCAAGTGTCGGCTGTGCCTTGCTAGCTTGGCAAGCGTGGAAGAAACTTCGCAACGCTGGAACGTGTTCGCGATGTTGATCACCAAACCACAAAAAGCCAGGCATTCCTCCATTCCGCTAGCCTGGGTGGACGTGTGAATCAACCATTGAACTCGCACGTTTCCGACGATGACATTCCACGATTGTCCAGACTTTTCGTCGCCAGCAAGTTGCTCAGTCTCTGGAGTCTGAACGGTGTTGCCGTGTTGCCGTGATGTGACCTTGGCTAGTTGGGCAGAGTGGTCGCCATTTTTGCATCTAGCCCAATTCACAAAGGCCTGAAAAGCTAGTTGCATCCAAATGACTGAAGATGTCAAGATGTGCACGCTTCAGCGTTCCTTTCATTGTGCACCTAAACAACATGACAACAACATCAAGATGTGTGTGACACGTGACATTCCAGCATTGTCCTCCATGTCAAAACAAGCTCGATACCTGCTTCGCGTGTGCAATCAATTGACGAGTTTCGCACACATTTGCATGAAGCCTCATTGACATGGCACGTCAGCTAGTTAGGTGCACAGTGCGCAAAGTCACATGTTTCATTCATTCTTGATTGATCATTGCGTAAGGGTGAATTCCTACAAAATGACATGTTGTATGTCCATGATAATGAGAAAAAAACCTGTGCTACTGTGCACAAGATGATAATGATGAGCATGCGCCCATCACAGCACGAGATCATGCGTTGAAGTTTGAATCGATCATGACACTGCGCTGTTGAAATGCGAAAAATGAGCGTACACCACTCTGGAAATTTATTAGTTAACAATTGCAACCCTAATTGGGTCATTTATAGGTTTATCCACCATAACACATCTGAAGTAGTGTGTACCATTTGCTTGGAATGGATTTTGTCGTAGTCGAATTATCTTCTGATTCATTGGATATGCTCGATTTTTGGGCCATAAAAATCGAAGGCACGTGAGGAGGTATGTATCCTTTTCGTCCATAGCTATATAACCACAAGAGCATAGACGTACAACTCAATGGTTCAATTATGTGAATGTCTGCCTCCGCAAACAATTGAATCTCTGCTAATAATGACATGACGTGCTTTTGAATCATTTTACCGTCAAATTCTGGTTCCGAACTAATTGTTAGTAACCAATCTTCCATGCCCAAATCCATTGAGTCTTGATCACTTGTATTCCTCGGCATTTTGATTTTCGCGTTGACATGTTCGCACAGAGACATCCATTTGTATTCTGGAGCCAGTTGGCGGGCAAGCTCAACTTCTTTCGGTTCTTCGGTCATTAGATACACATGAGTCACATTATACTGTTCAGACATGGAACGGAGACGAGCAAGCTGTTTTTCCAGTAACGTACAGCTTCTATATGACTGCTTATGGGCACATCTGAAAGTGCCGACGTCTCCACGTCGAAGGTGAATGCTGGCTATTGTACCAGTCTGCTCACTGGAATCTGGCCAATCAATATTCTGTTTCATTTCCGCAACTTCGTCATTCGTGGGTTTGTTTACAGAGAGAAGGTACCGAACAGATTGCGCCCACGAATATGTCATAGCTTGGACCACTTTAAACGGATATTTCGTGATGCCATGTAGAAGAGAGAACCCCCATTTTCTTGCCGGTCTCTTCTTTTTCTTTTTGGGTTGAAGGTGCTTTACCGACAAAAATCGTCGTAGCTTGGTTAGAGATTGGTCTACCATGTGCTCTTCAATCATGTCAGCAAGCCCCAAACTTGCATCTCTCTCAGGAGGGGTTCTCACATTGGGCATTTGGAAATAGCAACCCCAGCTTTTTTTCACATCATCATTATTTGGAGCAATATCCCGAAGCTGACACCGGCTTATCCTGCTCCATACCCATGGATCTAACCTCTCCGGACAAATATCTGAGTCACACTCTACGCCAGAAACAAGGCTGATTGAATGCGACATGCTCCATGCAACCTGATATGACAACGAGACGAGATTCTTTCCAATTGGTCTCAATGAAACATGGACAGGTATGGATTTGTTATTGCTATTTTGGTTTGAATTCCAAAAGAAATATTGCAGACCAAGCCGATCACTATTTTTGACTTCCTTAATGTAGGTCAAGGTAGGATGATATGCCTTCTCAAAGTCAAAGATATCAGGGGAAAAATCATGTTGTGACTTGTGCTTCCATTCGTCAAACTGGAGAATCCGAACAATTTCAGGTTTCCCTACCATTTCAGTACTGACTGGATCATTGTACCCTTCGGATGATACTTGGAGAGGTATAAAGCTGGGCTGACTTTCAGTTGTGTTCGTCTTCTCGATGTTCACAGCCAAAATCTTCAAGGGAGAATGCTGCAGACTTTGTACATTGACAAAGAACAGGATGATTGCGCATCTAAACCAGTGGGATAGCATCCCTTGACCGCCAAGTTGGAGTAAATCAAATATTCGAACGTTAGTCTGGATGAGAGTGGTCACCCAAAATTGTAGCGATGGAAACAGCAACACAAATATTGTTGATTTAATGTCGCGGGCTAGGAAAACATGCCTTTTATCGAATACCAGAATTTGTAAGGGGTACATGCGTGAAATCGACTCGACAACATCCAAGAGAAGTCGCACTCTCAAAACGGACTCTCTTCTGGACGAAACTCTCTGTTTCTCTGCACGCGCGATTCTAACATCGGAGAAGATTGTGGTCAAAATGGGAAAATAGAGGGCAACCAGTTTTAGCGACATTAATTTATTCGTCGACCTGCCATCTGAGCACCTTAGAAGTGGCACTAAAAGTGTTGGCGAAAATATTAAAAAAAAATGTATTGAGAATAAAGGAACGCCAAATCATCAGGCAGGTTCGTGCAAGAGTGGGGGGGTGAGGCAAGTTGCTTTTCTCATAGATGGCGTTTGGAACAGAATTGGTTCCATGTCGGAAAACAGCGAGTTGGGGAATAGTGACCTCCAAAGAGATGAAGAATTTCGGGCCTGGTTGGAGACCGAGTATGAACTTGGAAAGCGCATCGGAAAAGGAGCATTTAGTAGAGTGTATAAGGCTCGGCACAATGCTGAGGGGAGGTTGTATGCACTAAAAGGTATAAAGTTATGTTGGTAATCCTTCTATTTACTTCGTGAGTATATGTGTAATATAGTTATTAGACGTTCAAGACTTTCTGAGAAGAGCAGGGCTTATTTGGAGACAGAAATTGAGATTTTGAGATCTATCGATCACCCGAATTGGTACGGTTATAACAAGCAATCACAGAGAAAGAAATAACCATTTCTAATATGTTCTCATATAAGTTGTCAGCTTCGAGATGCCTTTCATACTAGATCAAAGGTGTACATGGTTTTGGAATTTTGTGAAGGCGGAGATCTATTGCAGCACATATGCGAGCAGAAGACATTTACCGAAGAGGATGCAAGAAACATCATATTCAAGCTGGCAGAAGTTTTGAAATATCTTCATGCAAGGGGAATAGTACATCGAGACTTAAAGCCCGATAACATTATGTATCGAACAAAGGTTTGACACTACAAATAATTTGGAAAGTGAAGTTTTACTTGAACTGTTGCTCATTCGTAAGGAATAGTATATATGATTGTATCAAAACATCGTATCTAGGAATCCAAGGAGATTTGTGTGGTAGATTTTGGGCTTGCTAAACAATGTGAGTAGATGATACACGAGAATGAAAAATTAAATCCAACGTTTGGACTACTTGTTTTGACATCGACTCAGTGCTACATAAAAACTCTGCAGACAGTTTATGTGGTATGTGTGAATTCAAAAGCTATTGAAGATAGTGGATCAGGATCTTTTAACACGTTGCTAGGGACCCCACTTTATTTGGCACCGGAGATGATCGCAGCTCCAGGATATGGAAAGGAGGTTTGCATTTAAGATTTGTCTACAAATGAATTCACAAGCAATAAAATAATTGTATATGGCAGTGTGATATGTGGGCAGTAGGAGTAATCTTGTACGTGGTCCTTTCGGGGAGGCCTCCTTTTTACTCCTCAAATCAGAAGAAACTTTTCAAGGTCTAACTCTATAAGTCCTACAACATTTGTCATGAGTTACTTCATAATTTTGCATATTTTCAGATCATAATGTCAGGAAAGTTCTATTTCGAGCCTGTAAACGAATGGGAACATATCTCAGATGCCGCCAAAGACCTCATCAGAAATCTTCTTGTTGTAGATCCTAAGAAACGTTTCACAGCTGCACAGGTGCTAACTTATTCAAACTTTAAGTGTACACTAAATCAAGTCTATGCAGGTGCTAGAGCACCCCTGGACTCAACCCCCCCCTCCAACGCCTAATATCGACAGAGCAATTTCTGCATTAAAGAATCCAGAAGTATGGAAAGTAAATTTCGAAATATTTGGACTCTAAAACAATTTTATTCGGCTTAGTACGTGAAACGTGTCAAAATTCTTCTGGCTCGCGATCGCATGAGAAGGGTAGTAATAACAGAGAATACACTATTTGACCACTAAAGATCACGTAATATACAATGGCATAGGCGGTTAAATTCCTAGTCTCTATGAACCGCCTTATCTCGGTTTTCCACATTAAAGACGCCATGAGACGTCTGTCCAATTGGCGAGATGTAAGACCGAAGATGAAGCCACCGAATATCATTCCTTTGATTCCCGGCGGTAAAAATCCATCCTATTAGTTTGGACTCGAAGCTAATCTATATGCCTTTAGTAAATGAATGGAAGGAAGTCAAATTAAAGTTCAGACCCCTTTCGAATCTTAAGATCACACAACAGTTGAAGCCAGGTCCACTGCTAATATTATATTAAGAAGTCAATAAATAGTCTTTCCTATTCCAAAGGAACTGCTGTTCTGATTGGTGGCGAAAAGAGTCAATCTGTAGTGTTAAAGCGAGAGTGCAAAGTATTGAGGAGGAAAGGGTCAACAAGTTGTAGAAAACGTTTTAGCAGAGGCATTCAAATATATTAGCTTTATCAGTTACTGGTGGGTCGCGGACAAGTCTTTAAACGAAGCCGAAGATGAGAGCAAGTGGATTTTGGTTCATGTTCACGAGATGGTAACATCCTAACCTGAATATATTTGGTCAAATTAAGAAGTATTCATACAGATTGCTGCTACGAGAGACGATGGAGGAGAAGTGAAAGTTACAACGGCTAGACGACACCGTGCCTCGAGTGTAATGTTTGAACCTCTTGATGCAAATATCAAAATTAAGCCAATAGGTAATTTAATCAGAAGATGTTTATCTTGATAGACTCTATCTCATGTATTTCTTGCTCCACGACTTAGGCCAGGAGAGAGGAAGTACAGACAACTCTAGCGACAGACTAAAAGGTGAGTTCTATGGATGCCGCTTTGTGTAAATTTGATCTCTAGTTTGTGTTTTACTTCTATCAAAGCTTTAAGTACCGATACGCAATCAAGTGCAAGACTGGACGGAGCTGGAATGCTTGATGCGCTTTTCATAGGGTGCCTCAGGTAGTGATTTGATTGCATTCCACTGTCATCTAGGCTGACCATGCTATTATGTCAGAATCATAGGAACTCGATATCAGCTTATTCAGATGATACAAAATAAGGTACTGGGTCCAATGCATGATTCATTATAATGTTGATTAATTTAAATTGGGACTAGGAAAAGAGGGATGTTTCCTTCTACAGTCACGTCGCTTGGTTCCGAACTGGCTCGTGGTACGACAACATATTAAATATGATGACCAAAAGCAAATATATGATTTCTTATTTGTGGACTAAAGCGGAAACGATGAGGGAATGAATACCCCGGAAACTATCCAAGAAGCTGCGAAAGATATCACATCGATTTATTTGCAGAAGGGTCGCTAATATTATATTCCAAAAGTCACTTGTGTTTTTCCGTATCTAAGCCTTAGATAACAGGAGCACCTCTCTACCTGCACTACCTTCCCGATAATCTTGTCGAAGCCATAGTAAAGAAGGTTCATGCAGGTTTGATTTTTTGGGATTTGCAGGTACATTGAACATCACATATTAACATGTATATTTGGGGTAGGAAACATTAATAAGAATACATTCGACGTCCTTTTGAAGCCGTCTGTAAATTATATAAAAGGAAATTCTCTGGTTAGAATGGAGGAGGTAGTTTTAGCAATTGATCTTAGGTAGTATGTCTACATCATGTAATTTATATGCACAGACAATAAGAGCTCTCAAACAGTTTTGGACAGCTGCTTCGGAAGGATCTATTGATGAGGTAAATAAACTAGCTCGATTGCGGCGACGTGACTAAGTAGTACAGTAATAATTTCAACAGAGCGTCGAAATATTTCGCGAGGAACTATCAAGTGAACTATGGGACACCTTAGGGTATATTTGATTCGCATTTAGATTGAGTTTGTTGACGTATGTTTGCTTTGTATTCATTATTCTATTGAATTCGTAATTATGTGTTTCTCTCTTTCACTTTTGTTGATCTAACGGTTCTAACGTTCTAACCATATTAACGACTGATTAATTACTTAAACTTTGTCATGTGTTTGAAATACAGGACAAAGATGTTTTCCACTGCTACACTAAAGAAGGATGCTCCGTTCAAGAAGCAAGTTCTGAAAAAGAAGTAACATTATAGTATCTTCTAACATTCAATGGAGTTTATATAAGATTCTTTAGGAAAACAGGGTTCTTCAAAGCTCTTGGATACACGAAGAGAATGTTCCGGATCTATGTGAGGTGGACTCAAAAGATTTATGTTGGTTCTACACTAATACCCTTGCTCACATAGACGCGCCGACAGTCCCTCGCAATTACCGACCGCAGTAGTTTCATATTTCAAGGTAATTATGAAGAGTAACAATATCCATTCTGTTGCAATTCTACCTCAACTATTTATCAACGATGTTAGATTCGGAAGAACCAAGACGAAGTGAAGGTGTGTAAATGTAGATAAATGGAGGATATGTTTAATTTTAGTAATGCAGGCAAAGATGTCAATACCACTATGCAATGCAATAATCGAAATTGACCCCAAAGATGCAAAGGTACCTCATCATAACCTCTGTCTCAATTTTCTCTGACTGATGTATCCATAATCTCTTTCTCAATAATCTCTGACCTGACGTGCCTATTAGAAACTTATAATAAAGCAGAAGGAATCACCAGAGAAGTAAGTTTATATCACGAAGTGTGTGTTCGTCGTATGAGAAAGTTCGCGGTAATTAGGCCGTTGATTGTGAGGTTTGAAAACCGTGAGGGTGCAACTGAGTGGCAGAAAGCTCTTTTGGTAACAAATTGTGCATAGATCTCCTGATCTCCGGATCTCCTGATCATCCAAGCTAATTTTGTTATTACATTAGAATTTCGTTCGAACTCCGGATTCTGAAGTTCAGGTTCATATTTTTCCTTAATTTAAAAAGAAATGTTCTGAGGCCGGTATCTATAAACAAAGTTTGCAAGAAAGATCCTACGGATACTGGAGAAAATACTCTCGGCAACAAACCTTGCAGATGTTCAGATAATTACATCCAAAATTTTTCCTTGGCCACCTAACATCATTTTTCTTAGGTTCTTATGAATCCACAAAATGATCCACTGCGCCCTACATTCGTTCTGTACGGAAGCCATTTACTAGATCATCTTGAACAAATTCACGAGGTTCGAAATCAACGTGATCATTTCCTATACAGAGTGTTGAAGACATCGATTCTACATTAGGTTCGAGCCCAGCTCAACACTGCAATCATTAATACTTTCAGAAAAACTCTCAAACATAGGTCTGCAATACAAGCATTATTTGGAGCCATTACAGTCTTTTTTAAATAATCATCTTGGTCAGGCACGATGGAGCTTTTGATTTGGCTTTAAATACAATCTTGACCCTTTGGGCCTCCCTACTTAAGGAGACAACATCCTATTATATTAGGTATGTCAGTATGTCAGTACGTTTGTGCGGATGATTGTTTTTGTGCTGATGGTTTGCCTACTAATATAATGTGTAATACAGAACTGGTGAAGAAAAACTACCCAGTGGCGGGATTAAGTCTAACAACAGTGACTATAACTTCAGTGCGACTCTCACAGAGCTCGCAATGCACGCAGAAAATGAGGAGAGTTGGAGTGGAACTGTTTCACATGCTGCCCAGAAATCCCCATCACTAAGAACTCCAACAGGAACGACTGGCGGCTTCCACGCAGCATTGAAGAGGTAAATACCTCTAGATGCAGATATAGCGAGCGGTATTTCGGGATTTGTCAAAGAGCGTCGTTCATATAAACTAGGAGAATCAACAAAATAGACGATAAATGGTCTGGTCATGTCCAGATTAGCTGTGTATCCACAAATCCATGCAACAATGCGTTTTGAGATCACATTTAACAAAAGCGAAGACTTATTGTTGCTGATGATGAAATACATAAAATGTGCATGCGGTCTCCCATGAGACTTTTAGTCAACGTCTAGACGTGTATTTTAATTCCAATGGCTCTGTACGCAGATGCACAACGTCGATTTCTAGCATGTACTCTTTGACTGCTCTCATTCGGACTAACTACATCTCCATGCTAGCTGGATAGCGTGCCTAGCTGGATAGCGTGCCTAGCTAGCTAGTCTAGTTGTCGCTACAAATCCTGCTAGCCTGGTGACTTTACTACACAACATGGACAATCTAGCCATCGTAGCTAGCTAGCATCTCAGAAACAAATAAGCGCGATCAAGCAATCCAGCAATGCTAGAATGACTAGATCTAACTACTAAAGCTAGAAAGGTCGATCTAGCTTGGTTAAAAAAACTGATAATTCTAAAAAAAATAGTACACGTGTGTCCTCATGTTCGAAATGTTGCGTGCATGGAATTCTATGTGCATAGTCAAAATGCGATTATGCGTCTCAACGTCTCAACTCATTAAACTTACTACGCTAGTGTGATACATGACCATGATCGTATTTTTTACAATATTGTTATTGTCCAAAGCCCAGGAATTTACTGAATACTAGAATATACATCTCGAAATTCTAGTTGTAGCTACTCTATGAATCAATCTCTGCAATTCATTGCAGTTTCAGAAGTGCATGTAACTCTGACACACATGCATATGATGCGTAGTCTTTCATTGAATCATCAGATACTTTGTAATTAAATATCTTGTAGTCTTTCTCATAAAGCCTTTGGAACTTATTGAGGAGGTAGAGCGGGATATCAGGAATGTGGTAGCTGTTGGCATTGGTAGGATGGTAGTCATGCGTTTCCATTTCTGCGTTAGCGGGAAGAGGTTTTCTAGAAAGCATTTCATCACACTTTCTAGTCTTAATCTTGAAGAAACAAGGGTATCCAGAAAAGTGCTCCCAGCCGTAAGAAACGATGTCTTCCAGCCCCATTAGTTGCACAAGATCTTGATACCATAAATTTATTTCCTCAACCTTCAGATGGTAATCGTAAGATAGACCCTGACGTATTTGGCAGTGCGTAGTTTGCGGAGTGAAGTGAGCCACCCCCCCGCCCTCTAATTGGACACCACTCGACATCTTCTTCAGGAATATTTCCATAAATTTTGATAGAGTGAGATCCTCTTTGGCATCCCAGTCCGTGATTCCTGTTGTAATGATAGTATTAGAACGATGTTACTCACTCCATATAGCTTCACAGACCTGCATATGTTTTTAAACTTCTTAGGCACTTTTTGACTTTGTATCTGTCCGTTCTACCAAGCGCTTCAGCAATATTCTTATCACAAAATCGGCCAATCTTATCCATGTATGCTGATATAAATCGCCTGAGTGGTTCTCGAGTAATTACGAGCCTCAGAGGGTCTTCCCCCTACAAAGTTTACCAACATCTTTCTTTTGAGAATGTGTCGAAAATTTCCATATCAAATGGTATTTGAAAATTTATTAGAAATATGATTCACAGAGGGCATGCACATTCAAAGTTATTACTACATTTCGAAGTTGATTGTCAGCGTCGGATTTTACATTCTCGATATAATATGTCTTCATCATTTTATGAATGTCCCCGGGAGAATAATGAACAGTACTGTTGGCTTCATCAGCAATCTGTTTCTTTACAACGTGCTTCCAAGCAGAACTTCCACATTTCTGCTGAAGACACATTAAGACTTTTGACCCTTTGTGCTCCCATAGGAATGGGCTTCCATCTTCCAAAGATGTCTGATTAATATTGCAACTCTTTTTGGTTGTATATTTGTGTTCTTGTTCTGTTTATCACAGTTCATCCGCATACCTTAACTACTGATATATTTGAAGAGCGCTCAAAACGAGGAATGCGTTTGAACATTCTCACATCGTTGCGGTTTCTAAGCATTATTCTGAAATATCAGAGAAGTTCTAAGCGTTAAATCACAGTCTAGTTTCACATACCGATCAGGAGAAATATTCTCTAACAGTACGGTGGAAGCCGCTTTGTCCTCGTCCCAATAGGCATCACTTGTGATCGTGAAAATGCCGAGTAAAACGAGAGACAAGGAAGCCATTTTTTTACTTGTGACCATTTTTTGAAAAAGCAGCACAATTCTCAGTCGCGCGGATGAATTCAAGGCGATCCAGCATGGCGACAAAACATTTTCTCGGGTTGACAAACCATCCTCGATCAAGCCGAAGGCTGTGGATTGTCCTTCAAGGTGATCAATGTCCGTTGCCATGCACATGAATGTTCTTCGACCAGCCCTTCGTGTGCCGTCGTGTCACCATTGCTGCATGTGCATTGCGTGTCGTTCATCCATGTGCGTGGCGCATCATCGTGATCTTATCATCGCATCACGCACAGACGACAAGGATTGTGGACACGTTCGCACAGCCTTGTCTGCTTGCTCCAGCACAGACTCTAGAGACTTGATTGCGACATGGCTGTGCGTGCGAAGAAGTGAAATCCATGTGATCGAGCGGGTGGACGTGTGCGTGCTGCAAGAGGGCTAGAGGGACCCGTGTCCCCATCTCTACATCTAGCCATGGCAATGGTCAACCATCTGCACAACACCAGAACGATGCGTCCAGACGTCGCTGGTCGATGTGAACGCGCAATGTCATGTGGCCAGACTGATAGCTTGCAACTGTGTGGATCAACAGAGTGTGCACATGTGAGTGTGCCTGTGTTGCGATGTGTGTGCAAATCAGCAAATCTCCGCAACCCCAGTGCTAGAGTCTAGAGAGTGGGTGCTAAGATTGTTTGTCCCATCAAACATCATTCTAGCACTCTCTAGTGCTGGCAGGCTAGCAGGTGAATCGCGACCATCCAACACTTCAACATGACTATGCTTGCAACACTAGAACATGGCATTTTGAAATTCATGTTGGCCAATCTAGCAACATAGTTTTGCACAAAATGCAATTTTTGTCATTCCAAATTAAAAAAGTATTTCCATCAGCCAAAAGCTGAAGGGTTATCTTTTCTTTTTCTTCTTGTTCTTCTTTCTACTGTCACTCTTTCTGGGCTTGTTGCACATCTTTTCTTGATTTCTAGCGTTACTTCGCTGTTTGGTTGCACTACAGATATTCCGCTTCGCATTCGTGTTTGCCTCCTTGGGATTCTCATTTGTGTTCTTTTGCTTAAATTCATGTTTGCTGGATAGCTCCGCGAGCAATCCCCTTGCTTTCCAAAACCCTCGCCCATATGTTACAAGTAATTCCTAATCATGGAAAAGAGAGTATGCATCAAAACTTCGAAGGTAGTGGAGGCATATTTCAGCACCCTGGGCACTTGATATTGATTCTAACGACAAATCTAGCTACCGGGACAATTGGCAAATATTTACAGTAGGCCAATTTAAATTTGATTTACTTCGTTTTCTCATTCAAATTTCCAAGACTAAAGTTGCCATCAATTTAAGCTTCGAGTGATTCGCAAACACAAAAACGCGCGAATGAAAAGAAATGCGCACTAAATGTGAATACGCAAAATTACACTAACAACGGCGCATTCCAAATTAAGTGTGTCGAATGTGAAAATGAATTGTACCTCTCCCTTTCTTACAGGCTCCTTCATAGAAAAGACTCCTAATCGAGTCTAAAGATAACAAAATTCAGGAGCAAATTATCACATTATATTCATAATAAGATAACTAATCGCTAGAGGGAGAAAGCAAACATTCTTTCAAATTATCAACTCTAGTGAGATATATTGCGGTTTAGTATCAAAATTAATCCGAAAACCTGTTGTATACGACACGATTAATGCATCGCGCGCAATTTCGGTGTTTTCTATCTTCGTATCATCATGATATGAATATTGAATTGTTCGTATAGATGTACCCCCTCCTGAGATTCGTAGGTGTCGAATTTGACATTCTGCTTTCCGCCCGTCCCTCTGAAATCATTGATGAATCGAGACTCGTTCCCGTGCTCTGTAAATATGGTAACCGTCCGTAAGGGAGACTATGCCGTAGCTCAATACAAATTATACAATTTCAGGCATCAATGCGCTTGCATTATTGCTGAAAATGCATCCTATCAGGCGTTTCGACGCAATACGTTTCCTTTCAAAATTGGGCTAGCTACGTCCTCTCGTGGCAGGGTGTGGGAGGAAGCAGTACAAACTTTCTGCATCTATAGATAGATTTTCCGTAAATGCGATGATGTAATCTGAGGTCTGGGATTCCTTGGATTCAGGAAGTATCTGAGTTGAATGCAGGGTAATCATGGATCAGCCTATGAAAGAAGCATCTTTCTTTACTGTGAGCAGAACGAAGAACACCTTGCCGACATAGTCGATGATGTGCGTTCGCGGTTTAATGGTTCCTGCAGCGAATAGTCCCCGTTGTCTATATCTAAGGAACAATTGATATGTTTGATAAAATAAATGGGCGATGACGAGGACACCAGTTTCGTTTGCGAACACAGTGCTGACACGTACGCGGGATGGTTTTCGTCTTCAATGACACGGATTCTCACGCTGCGGCATGCTCTTTTTTCGTTGTTTTGCTTGGGTCTCAGCTTTGCCTGAAGCTCCTCACACACTCCCGTCCAGTCGCAATCGGATTTGAAGTCGATCTACACAGGGCACATTTGTGATGTTGTTGTGTGCACAAAAACTGCAGCACCAGGACAGGTGCCTACGAGTGTGTGCGACTAAAATTCTCCAGGCTATGTTCCTCATCTCGATTCGGTGTTCCGCGGACGTAAATGAATCACCTCGGGGGGCCATCCTTTCGGAAGCTTGGAAGCCATTCCACAACGCCCTTGCAGCAACTCAAGGCAATTCTTTACATGCGTCAAAGTCCGAGACAAGTCGTCAGGAAAAAACACAAATGCCGCGTCGGAACTTCAAAATTCAAGGGAAAATCTACGTCAGCGACATAGTCAAAACAGAAATTATGCTACGAGCTCGTAGATCTAGTATGATACTTTTTATCGGCCTCCAGCTTCCAGCAAGATCGAGGGGAAATACAATGGGAATTTTTTGTATACGTCATTTATGTTTTGTTGTCGCAAGTGTAATTTACCCCTTCCTTGGAATGTCGTAACGGAAGGAGAAAGGAGATAATACTCCATCATCCATTTACAGGAAGCGGTGATGGGGGGGAAGCAATCTGCTCCACAATCTGCTCCACAATCTGCTCCACAATCTGCTCCACAATCTGCTCCACAATCTGCTCCGCAATCTGCTCCGCAATCTGCTCCGTCCATATGCATACGAGACCTTTTAGAGGAGTCTAAGGTGCGTGTATCTCGTTTATCTCATCCATTAGATGCTTCTGCTGACACGAAGATGCTGTTGTGCAACAGTTGCTGGAGGTCTACGGCTCTACAGTCGAGGCCGCTGGGTATAGCCTTAAGGAAAGCGCTCTATTCCTGCTAACTATGGAAGAAAACGAGATGTCAAAGTGGTTTTCCGAGTGTAAAATTGAGAAAAACGGGCACATGGCTCGTTTCCGGCGAGCTGTTGCCAGTCACCAATCCAAACTTGATCGCAGTGTGGTGCACAAGATCCTACTCGATGCCAACGATGACGTCTTCAGAAGCAAGACCATTGACTCGGGTCATGTGCTTAAATTTTCGCCTGCTAGCGATAATTCAAAGGAAGAAGGATTGAAGTTAACCTTCAAGCAGAGGCCCAGACGTAATATAGTGCGGTTTTCTGACAAGAAATACTTTGAAAAACCGGTTCCTATTATCGAGAACACCTCGTTCTCGGTTCGAATATTGTTGCAGCCCATTCGTGCTAACGGCGGGCACACGTTATTAATCGTCGAGTCTGAAGATGGTAAGGAGAGTATATTGACATTAAAATTCGATGCCGCGAAGCTTAGAGGTTATGGAAGCATAGCGAACGAAGATTTTGGCATTTACTGTGGAATAAGATCAGGGAAAGCTTTCCAGCTTGAAGGTCATTTTGTAAAGGGTCGAAAATACATATCACTGTGTGTTGACCAAAAAGAAATTAAGCGATTTTCTATGAAAAGAGCTATTACAAAGATTCTGGGATTTCAACTGGGAGGAGACGCCAAATTTGGCGGCTCGACTACTTGGAGCGACTTCAAATTTCGGATATCAGACAAAATAGGCAAAGCTGTTCGACAGAAGATAGATTGCGATGGGGCTCAATCAAGCAAAAATGCGATTATCGCTGGTGATTATAATGATCCTGATTAACATGCGATTGCTTGTGTTCGCACACTTCTTACCAGAGTGCTATGGTTAATCTCAATGATCTATCACGTGAAATTTTATGAGAAGGATACACGAATTTGCTACATGCGATACGTTTTTTCCATCTAGCCTTAGATTGGTTTTGATGTACATGAACCTACGACCGTATACACACGGTCCATTCCCCCAGCCAGCGTGCGTAGCATTCTCGAATTCATTTGGGCTGTGTGTGCGTGTGTGTGCATGAACATGAGGCACCTAATGCATGCGGTGTTTCTTTGGTAAATTTGACAAATGAAAATAATTGCTTAAATGCAAATTTCGATCAATCTAGCAATTCTTTCACATGCACGTGTACACTAAATGCGCCATGTGTGCCGCGCAATTTGCCTTGCTAGCTTGGTTTCATCACGTGCGTGGCCGTGACAACGCAATGATGTAGCGCAATTCAGAGATCAATTCACGTTCTCACGGTCTAGCGGTGGCTGTTAGGCCTAGAGGTAACACGTCGTTTTTATTCGCTCGCCGCGTTCTTTGAGATCGATCCAATATCATCGTGCACTCGAGCTAACCAAATTTAACAATGCGCTAGCATCTAGGCATGCATAGCTAGATGCCATCTAGCCATCACAACGCAATCATTGACATGTAGACAACGCAACATGATGCATGTCGTGTATCATATCACTATCTAGCTCTAGAGCTATGTCCATTATGAACGAACAACGGAATGTGACATGGACATATAACATATATCATATTAATTACTATCCTATTTTTATCATTGATATAACAAAACGTTAATCATACAGTGGTGTTGCACATACAGCCTTGACACTTCACAGCGGCACGCTAGCATGTTGAACACTAGCTGGACGCTGCCGCTGGCTGGCATGCTAGCATGCTAACAAGGGTCATATAGTGCGCCATGCATGCATGCAATTGTTTTTTTACTTATGCATATGACACAGTGTATTCATTGTTTGGCTGCGCTAGTAGTGCGCCATGCTAGCTAGCTAGCACGTACGCATAAAGTCGAAAAAACATGTTGGATTTTTCTTTCAGTCTCGTGCTCGCTAGCTCGCTCGAATGAACATTAGACTCGTACATCAGATTAGCTCCTTAATTAACGAGAATCTGCCGGACTGTTGTCGCGTTTTAATTATTGACTAGATGCGCGTGTGCGCTACGATACTCCACACATGTCATAGTACATGCACAATGGGACATGTGTGCATATTGCCGCATATTGCATTTACAATAATATCCAGATATGCGTGTGATACGGGTATATATAGGCGAAAACAGATTGCCCACGCCACCTTGCAACTGCTGCCATTACTTATTGACTCCTATTTGTCACACTCTATGCTTCACATCAGCCCACGTACTCATGAGCCATCCACATCGCTCCCCCCCCCCCACCTCACCGCCTCGCTACTACTACTACTACTACCCTAGGGAAGTGTCGAGCTCGTCGTCGTCCGCATCGTACAGCTCTAGGGACGAGAGGCTTTGGATGAAGAGGTGCTTCATCTCCTCGTTGTCCATCAGCGCGGAGTCCCATTTGAACTCCTTGATGACCTTGAGAACCTGCCGGCATTGAGAAGGGTGAGCGGGATGGGATAGAGAGAATGTGGAATATCGTATAATATATATATATATATATATATATATATATATAGATTATTAAATCCAGCACTAGACACGAGTCAGCAGCTCTAACAGAGACACGCAAGAAGAACGGGTGCTGGGGGAGGAGGAGATTATCGTCGTGTTACGACTACAGTCTGGAAGCTACTTCTCGGTCACTACCTGCTCCCTGACCCGACGGCGCATCGCCACCACCTTGGTACCATCGTCCTTGTTCATAATGGACAAGACAAGCGGGATGAGGCTGTTCCAAATCTTCATCCCCATCTCGTAGCTGAGCACCGTGAGCAGCGACACGAACGGCATGAAGAAGAAGTACATGATGGCCGCCGTCTCCCCCAGGAGATACCAGAGGAGGAACGTGTAAAAGCAATGCAGGGAGGGGACGAGGACCATTGCGATGAGAATCTTCCATGTCGCGAGGAGGTCGCGCCCGGCGATTTTGACACTTGACTTCGCGGCCGCCGCACGAGCCTTTTGCGCAGAGATGAGATTCGATACGATGAAGTAGGGAGCTGCGGCGACCTGGTAGAGAGACGGGGGGAAGGTATGGGGGTGAGTCCAACTGAAACTAGGGAAAGACGACTGAAAGGTGGGGCTGAGTATGATGCTATTCACTCTCCACCCCCCCCCACCCCCCCTCTCTCCCCTGAACATACACAACAAATTCTCCTTCACACTACCAGACACACACCGCTGAACTTACATATATCCCAGTGTACATATGCTATCAATCCCCTGACGGCAAGAAACATCTATCTCTACGTGGACGCTGCTGCTGCAACTTACAGATCCAGGAATGGCCGCCAGGAAGTAGATGATCAAGATGATGATTCGGTACAGTAACAACCCAAACAGCACTCGTTGGCCCATAAGTCCAGCGATGCTGACGCCTGGGCGGTGGAAACAATAACGTGGGCGGAGTAGGAGGAGGAGGAGAAGGGAGGAGATGAGGTCACGAACAAATGATTTTCTTTACCAAAGTGGGGGGTACAACGATTATAAAGACAGCACAACACACGTAGCAGGATCATATCGATATCTTAGCTGAGATGGTATTTGCTGGCAAACTCGCTCTCCCTCTCTCCTTTCATCTCTCTCTCTCTCTCTCTCTCTCTCTCTCTCTTATATTGGGGCCGGCAAAGGGGAAAGGATTTGAGGCGGGGGTAAGGGGAGGATTGTTTACCTTCCTCGGTACTTCAACTAGCTGAACCCTACCGTCAAACAACAGAGAAAGTGGTTACATTTTGCTGATAACTTTCATAATACCACCCTACTTCCCTCTTTCTCCGCTTATCCTTTCCATCCACACCAACTTCGATCAGCCACTACCCCCCCCCCCCCAACCCCCCCCACACTCCACCCCTCCCGAAGTCCCAACCAACCTGTAATCAGAGATGGCAAAGTCCTTGAGCATGGTGATGTACTCCTTGACCCGAGTATAGATTTCCTTGACCTCCGGCTTGTCCTTCACGGCGGGGTATCCTTTGGCAAATGCTTGGGTGAGCGCAAATCTCTCCGCCGCCGTCATCCTCCGGTCTAAGTTCCAATATAGCCGTCTCATCGCCCTGAAGAACTGCAGCGTATCGTAGTCCGGAGCCTCTAGCGTAACCGCTTTAATCCCTGCCATAATCGTCTGCAGGAGGTCATTGCACGCGGTTCTCTTTTGGTCGCCGCCCTCCTGAGGGTGGGTGTCAGCGTCAGCGCGTTGAATATAGTCGCGCTATGTCGTCTATGCGTTGCGCGCGCGCGCGCGCGTTTGTGTGTAGTAGCACCGAGAGAGAGAGAAAGAGAGAGAGAGAGAGAGAGAGAGAGAGAGAGAGCGAGAGAGAGAGATGAAGATAGTTCGGGAACATAAGACTGCTGTTGGGTGTGGTGCGCCGCTCTCTCTCACCCTGTAGGCTTTGATCATCGCCTCCGAAGGAACGATGGGGGACCCGATATCGATGAACACGCGGCTGCGGAATTGGTGCCCTTTGAAGTAGTTAATCCCGACCGGAAGAATCTTGACCGGCGGTCCGTTGTAGTTCTCCTCCATCGCGCCTAGCGCCATGATCGTAATGCCGACCTTGAGAGGCAGCAGCTCCGTACGGTCATGCGACCCCCCCTGGTGATTGATTGGCCCCAGCAAGGAGAGGAGGGAGGAGAAAGGGAGGAGGAGGATGGGGAGAAGAGATGATGACCATGATGATGATGATGACGAAAACGATGAAGAACAACAAGAACAACAACAACAACAACAACAACAACGCAGGTAAAGCAAACAACTGGCAGCTGACAACGGCGCCTTGTGCTCTCGTAGACGCCGAAGTAGCAGCACGGGCAACTAACTACCTCGGGGAAAATGCCCACCGCGCCGCCCTTCCTGAGGCGGCGATAAACGGATCGGAACACCCGAGAATGATCGAGGTGCGGGATGACTTTGTAAACCGCTGTGACGGGGCTCTTTTCCTCAAACGTTACCGGCTTGAGCAGCGTTGCCTCTGTATCGCTGAGGACCTTGTCGATCTTCACCTGCACGCCTTTGAGCGGGCCGGCGGAGACCTTGATGATGCATTTTCGCTTCAGCTGTGAGGAGAACTTGGTACCCACGCCCGAGACCTTAGCTATGCGGTCGTCGTCAAAGAGGTAGGGTGAGGGCGGTGTAAAGTGCGCGCGGTGGGAA
>ADNK01003004.1:0-30297 GCA_000320545.1 Bigelowiella natans CCMP2755 | reverse complement strand
ATATAATATGTGTATATATATATATATATATATATATATATATATATGTCTGTGTGTGTGTGTGTTTTGTGTGTATGGAAATAAAGCTCTACCGGCGGATGGACAGCGTTCCACGAAGCTGCGCATTCACACAAACCGGTTTGTGAGAAATGCAACAGGAACATTGATTTTTACACCGAAATTAGACAATAATGTAGCGTTTTATTTCAAATCATCGCCTTTTGGATTCAGACAAAGTGACGATGAGGGTTTGGATACATGCGGATAACAAGCCTTATCAAAATCATCGAATTTCCCTTCACTCGTACGGATATTTCAAACCTATACCATTTGGCGATTATGCGCCGTGTTTCCTCCATATTCCAACCAATAGATTCTAAGGAGTAACCATCGTGAAGATTTTTGTGCAAAATATCATCTTTGAATCGAATCCGAAACAACAATAACGATCGTTGTGCCATACACATTCAGAGTGTGCTTGCGCTGCTTCTCGAGCTGGCAGCATCGTCAGCCCCCCCCTCCCGTTCTTTGGCCAGTGTTCATTCTGCGTCGCCAACCACTGCCGCAGGGAGGAGGGAAGAAGTGGGAAACACTGGTAATAGCGATGCAGCATTGCTGACGTCTACAGCTACATTTTTGCAAGAAATGATGGTATGTGTCGCACCATCGAGGCATATTTTGACGTCAGATGTCTTGCTGTGTTTCTCTTCATCAGCATCATCACCAGCTCCTTTTCAGCTGGGGGGGGGGACGCTCACGCCGGCAGCATTACTTACGCTAGCAGATGAAGGAGGGAATACGCCTCTCCACGCTGTTTTCACAGGTAGAGTCGTTCATTGTTTTCGCGGCAAATCGTAGCATCAGGATATGATGATAGCGGCATTAAATATTTGCAACAATGCTGTGCTGGAGCAGCACTTCGATGAGGTTATCTTAACATTGGTTGGATGTTGGGAGGGGGGAAGTAGAGCTCATTTCGTCATGGACCTTTTTCATCTAAAAAAAAGCTGGATGTAAGAGTGTGCGCCATGCGTGCAATATATAAACGTTTGGCCTGTACATATTCTTCAATCAAAGGCGATGTTGGCGGGTCTGACTCTGACTCGGAGGAAGAGGGGGAGGGTGATGGAGAAGCTTACGGGAACAATCCAGACGCACGTGGCCTCAATAGAGTTGTTGATATCCTCTTGTCTAATGGAGCAAATCCCAAAGCTACTAATAGGTGCTGACAGATGGATAGTGATTGCTATGCGTATCCTCTATCCATCTGCCCATGGCATGCTACGTTGCAGCTAATTAGTAAGTGTGTATGCGTGAGTGTTATCGTGTGGGTGAGTGAATGGTTGTTTGTTTGTGTGAAAAAATTGTCTCCTGTTGTATCGTGTTTGTATTCTCATTTTGTGGCATTTTTCCAATTTACCTTGCTGCAGCGAAATGAAGACTGCTCTGGACCTCGCAAAGGCAAAGGTGCTAAATAGATGAACATACAAATGGCCTTCTCAGTTTTGAAGAAACACTGATTCCAAACCCGTTGGCAAAGCAATTAAGAAAGGACGCTCACTTCAGATTCTTACATTGTTGTTTCTTTTTTTTGTTCTTATATCTTCCATATAGGGCCTTCGGAGGCCTTACCGTACAATGAAACGCCATTTGAAAAGCACAAAGCGGAAGAAGTAGAATGGACGTGTGGAGTGCATGAAGTTTATATTTAACAAATGTCGAATGTGTGCATGTGCATATAGCGATGTTAGCAAGTTGTAGTTGTGATTATGTTGCATCAACTAGTCAAGGGAAGAGAAACAATGATCATTTGTGCAGGCATACATGATTTGCAGCAAAATCTGAGAAATTAAACCGCTGCGCAAGACGTACGTTGGGTTGGATGATATTTACTTTAGGTGCGTTTTGCCATTCTAGCATTATATGATCGTGTGTACAAAATGACAACAAGCAGGATTAGGGATTGTAGAGCAGCAGATTTCGACAGACCAAGATTTCATGCAACATTGGGGCAAATGCAACTTCTAGAACTTGCTAGCATGTAATGATAGATGCCTGATCGACCAAAGCGCATGCAATGCTAGAATGCTCTAACATTCACGCGGTACACGCTCTCGGGTAGCTGTTTAGCTCCCATTCATGACAAAACAACGCTTAACACATTGATTTAGAAAAATATTTGCAATCAAGACTGACAGAAAGTTGACTGAGATTGACGACTAGCTAGCTAGATCAACAAGCGGAATGACGCAGCTAAAATGTCTGCATTCCAAGAACATGTTCACGTGAGTGCAAAAAATGTGTGCCACGTCAGCACGATCATCACGCTAGCACGACGCGTCTAGCTGTTGTTGCTTGCTTTGAAAACACAAGGCAAAATCTCCACGGTGTCGAAGGTTCCATTATCGTCATTCTTGCTACCAACTGCGAAGAGGTGGCCGCCGTGAACGCAGGCCGCGACACTGTATCGCTTGATCTGCATCGGCGCGATGTAGCTCCAGCTCTTGGCCTCAAAATCGTAACACTCCACGGTGTTCAAAAAGGAGCTCCCGTCATGACCCCCGACCGCGTAGAGCTTGTCGCCGAGCACACAGGCCGCGACATTGTATCGCTTGCTCTTCATCGGCGCGATGTAGCTCCAGCTCTTGGCCTCAAAATCGTAACACTCCACGGTGTTCAATCTGGAGCTCCCGTCATGACCCCCGACCGCGTAGAGCTTGTCGCCGAGCACACAGGCCGCGACATTGTATCGCTTGCTCTTCATCGGCGCGATGTAGCTCCAGCTCTTGGCCTCAAAATCGTAACACTCCACGGTGTTCAATCTGGAGCTCCCGTCATGACCCCCGACCGCGTAGAGCTTGTCGCCGTGCACGCAGGCCGCGAAACCGCATCGCTTGCTCTTCATCGGCGCGATGTAGCTCCAACTCTTGGCCTTGAAATCGTAGCATTCCACGGTGTTTAAGTTGGAGCTCCCGTCATGACCTCCGACCGCGTACATCCTGTCGCCGTGCACGCAGGCTGCGACACTGCTTCGCTTGCTCTGCATCGGCGCGATCGAAATGGACCATGCTTGCGACGCAAGAAACTCCTTGTGCTCCTGCAGTCGTTTGAGTTTCCTCGTAGCTGACTCGATAGTAAACCGGTCCTCAATCGTTGGACGGATTATCTGCACCCTGGCGAGGTTGCACCCGGTGAACAACGGTGCACATGCCTCCGAAAATTTCACAGCTACGACAGGAGGAGTAACAATGTAAGGCTGGAGCTTCTCCAGGACACTCTGGGTAATCTTGACGATCTCAGCAGTTCTCTTCTTCGTATCGGACCAGCTCGTCGTGCTTCGAATCGTCTGCTGCAGCTGGCGCTCCTTTTCTTTGAACTTCTCTGTGTTGTTACGAACGGTGTTTAGGGCGTCATCTAGCACCGAGTGCATCTTCCTAGCTTCAGCGGTGATGACCTCGGTCACCCGGAGCTCTTCGCCGTCGATGTGTTCTCTTATGAGCTTGAACTCGCTCTTGACCCTTTCTAGCTCTGATGCCTCCTGCTCAGAGAGTTTTCCCTTGGCCTCTCGAATCTTCGTCTCGCAGCTCTGCAGAAGCTCTATGTGACTTTCGCACAAGTCCAGGCGCTCAGTATCTTCGGGGACTGGAGGCATGGCTACAGCTACGGCGGCTACCGCATTAGTAGAACTGTCTTTAACACCAGCGGCCTGTTTCACCTTCTTCAACATCGTGCGGGCGTGTATTTCCTTGATGCCGTATTTCACCAGATCGTTTAGCTCAGCGTTGAGCAAAGTCGATCCATCGATGCACTCTCGCACGCACAATTCCGCATAACCCTGCCAAATGGCACCGCGGCCTAACCCACCGACAAACGAAGCCATCTTCTCTTCAGTCCAGTTCTCGGGATGCCGTGAGTTCTGATCGACGTTTTTCCTGTCCTCCTCCCGGTCCTTTTCTTCCTCACCAATGAGGTTTGCGCGCTGTTGCTGCTGCTGCTGCTTCTGAGCCTTGGCTTAGTGGTCATGAGCATAGATCTTGCACGCAGTCTCGAAATCGAACTTCTCCATTCTCCTCCTCTGCATCTCCGGATAGCGTTGGACCCACTCTTGGATCTTGCCCCTCACGTTATGATTGGGGATGAGAATATGTAAGTTCTGAATCGTTTGCTGGGTCAGTGGGTCGGTCCTGTGCCCGAGCGCATACCACCCCACGATGCTCTCGTAATCATATGTCTACCCTACCTCATTGACAGTCGGGTTCTTCATCAACTCATGCGAGATGGGGCATAAGTAATCAGAGGGAACGTCCTTGAGCTCCCCATCTCCCACCTCCATCGTGCGTAAAGCCAACTCTTCTTTTAGAGACTGGACAATACTCGTATCTCGGTGTATCCCTATGCTTGGAAACGGCACCCGAAACGTGCGAATTTGTGAATATCGTTCCATTTTACTCATAGCATGGTTAATAATTCATTGTCGCTAATGAAAAATTGCCATCGAATGTGGTATGACGTAGTTTCCCATTGTTTCGCAACCCACTTTTGGGTTTCATCTCGATAAATAATTGTCGCACATACAAAAACCGGAAGATGGCGTCCACGTGCCGGCTGCCCGATTCCTCACAGAACGGCTTCTGCTCTTAAATGCGCCATGATGGAGAGAGCTCCCCTAACCCTCCCGCCTTTACCCCTGCTCCCATCACTTGTTTATATACTTTCTCACCGCTTCATATACCAGTGTTTCTAACCTGCTCGACGTCTCTGCCGCTACAATTTGCACATTGAACAGGAAGGCCCGCCATCCCCAGAGCAGCCGCCAACGCATCTCGGGCAACCGCGACTATCACGTTCGTTCTTTCATTTTTTTGTGTTTTCTGAACCCTTGGGTGGCTCATCGGTTACGCTAGTTTGACTGAGATAAATGACGTAATGCCCAGGCAAGTGAGGCCGATATCCTCCTTCGACGAAGATATCATGGTCAGCCACCGCACACGTCCACGGACATCAAAACGTTAAACAGCCCCCAATCATTTTAAAACGGCGCGCGCGTGTATATATGTATGTGTGTGTGTGTGTGTGTGTGTGTGTATGTGTGTGTGTGTGTGTGTGTGTGAGAGAGAGAGAGAGAGGGCGCGCGCGCGCGTATGTGTGTGTGTGTGTGTGTGTGTGTGTGTGCGTGTGATTGTGTGTGTTCCATAACGCAGGTCGATAATTCCATGAATATGCCGGAATTGCTGGGGCAGAATCGAAGCAGGCTGCAGCTCATTGGCAGTGCCGTTCCGATGTGAGAATAGCATTATTACAGAGACCTTCTCTATACGTCTCCCCTTTGAGATATTTCGCGTGTCCTTGAGACATACTATATTGGCATCCATCCCGTCTTCTCCCCCTCCCCTCTCTCTGTCTTCCTATCCATATCTTTTCCTTTTGGAATGAGCGCGCGCGCTCGCAGTCCCATTTGCGTCCCTGCCGTAAAAATCAGCTTCAAGTTTGAAGTCCTCACTGCTAATGGCTATATCCTGCTTTGCACCTGTGATGATAGGTGGCGATCGCTTCCTCGTGGTCGCCCGAAGGCGAGTGCGTACCCGGAAGTGGGCTCGGAGAAAGTGGTAAAATTGAGGACGAAGAAGAAGAGGAAGAGGACAAAGGATTTATAGTTATTTTTTTTTCGTTTTTCTCTACTCTCCTCCTTACAACAACTTCGCGACAATAGTAAGCATGATCGTACAGCAAATATGACTAACTACTACAGTTACAGACAGCGGCGCGCAAAATGATATCCCCCTCATATCCATCCACACTGCACACCTTCCTGCGTTGCTTTTTGGTTTCTTGCGGATTCTCCAGAACTTGACTCGGTCGGAGCTTTTGAAGAAAATGCCCTTAGTGAAGAGGCGCTATGAGCGTATGATGGAGTCGGTTTTCCCTCCCCTCCCCTCCTACCTCTCTTTGACAGCCAATGAAACTGAATTACCATCAAAGGTACTGAGGCAAGGAAAAGGGGGGGGGGAGCAAGGGGGCGGGGGGGTTATTGAGAGATGTAGGGTGTTAAGTATTCTATGTTGTGACGTAAAGCTTACAAGCTATCGGTGGTGCTATCACAGCGCGATCGGCCATATTCGTGCTCTATATGCCAGGCAAGTTTTATGAAGCGTGGTCATCTGATGACACATCGGTAATTTCGAGAGTGATAGTAATGGCGCCGCCGCTGCTGCCATTGGCTCTGTTTGTAGTACCAGGCTGGGGCTAGTTCTGATGATAATGTTGGTGATAATGACGGTCCTGTGGATACTACCGTCTCCTCTAGAACCCTCCTTGTTTGAACCACGCAAACATGTCTAGCTATAGATTCTCAATAATTGTGATTTGCGGTCGTTCAGATTTGTACATGACTCTGGAAAGTATAGCTGCAAGCTGTGTAATCGGTCGGTGCTCTAGAACCAAGCACACAACCCCCCTCCCTGTCCCCCTCACCAATGAAGTTACAAATGATGACAATAATAGTAATAGTGATGATGATGATGATGATGATGATGATGATGATGCGGTTTGGACAACGGCAAGCTGATCACAGTGAAGTTTTATTTATTTTTTTTTTTCTTGAGCACGTTGCAGCGTGTACTTACTTGATAATCCCATCTTGCTCAATGTTGTTACTGTGTAGAACCTTCAACTTCCGGTTCAATCTAAAGAGGTGCGTGGTGGTTTAGATACATCGATGAGAAGCAGCAGCTTTACAGGCAAACGTACGCTCGGTACATGCGATAAGGCTGTTGTTGTTGTTGTTGTTGTTGTTGTTGTTGTGTTGCAGACATGTCAAGATGCATACGGGGCAGCGTCCTTATGTGTGCGCGGTAACGCATGCGAGAACGAATGTGGTGTATTTTTGTGTTGATTGTGAGTGATGGGCGGAGGAAAGGGATTGGCTGAAAATCCACTTCTTCTTTCTTTCTTCTAACATGTTTTCTTCGATTTCTTTCACTTATAAGAAGCCTCTTGCTCGCGCTTTCAATGGCGACGAAGTCTTAAAAGAGGGAGAGGGAAAGGGAAAGAGAGCGAGAGAGAGAGAGAGAGAGAGAGAGAGAGAGAGACGTTCACCACTACCTAACCGAAGTCCGTTATTCCTTGCGTCTAAACCTCGATGATGTTTGACGACGCGCAGGTGTGCAAGTACGCCTTCAACTTGAAAGGAAATCTGCAGATTCATTTCCGGTATCCCAGCCCCCATGCATTCGTATTGGCTTGTCTATGATCGGATGTTGTTCCGTTTATCGTGAGAAACACAAAGGCGTGCGCTGCCCGTGCTATTCAGTGTGCTGGCCATGTAGCAGAGAATCTAATCTCTCGCTCTTTACCAATCAGGGTGCATATGAAGATAAAGCCGTTCGGTTGTTTTATCTGCAAGAGACGATTTACGTAAGTCTTCATATTCCCTGTGTTTTTTGAGGAGATGCTCATATATGCCTCTACGCGCGCGTGCGCGCGCGCGCATAACACACACACACGCAAGCACGAGCACAAACACACTCAAACAAAAAGAAGCATGCATCTCATGATGCACGAATTTGTTGATACAATACATATATTTTATATAAATGAATTTCGCTGAGAAGCCGTACCTGTTCCCTCTTACGTCCTTCCCCCCCCCCTCCTATCCAACCTCCCAATCGCATTAACCAGAATGAAGCAAAATCGTGATACCCATATGAGGACGCATGGGACACATCGCTCCTTCAACTGCACGTAAGCTGAACGCGCATATATTCATATACTATATATATATATATATATATATATATATATACATATAGTATATGAATATATGCGAGAGACATGTGATAGCAGCGATTAATTAAAAATTAAAAAAATAGTGTTAGATTGCGTCCATATATTATTAGAAACAAGAGCCATTGCAATGCTGTCGCGCATCCTCACGATATCGTCAATCACATCGCGTTGCAGAACAAGATTCTTCGGCGATTTAACCTAATATTCTTTTTTCCATGGAGTGATAACGGTTCGCACGGGATTAACGATTTTTGTCCCTTCGAATCAGAATATGCGGCCGCTCCTACTCGATATGGGGAAAGTTACAGACGCATAGATTGGTACGACCTACAACTCGAAGAACATCAATAATAAATGACAACTATCAGTAGCCATTCTCAGCTAAGACGATTCGCGTAGTCGGTACTTGAGTCGTTTGTTATATTGAAGAGATATCAAAACGCCCATACAATTCCACAGTTTCTTACATTTCCACGCAGAATGTACTCGTCCTACCCCCCCCCCCCCCCCCCGTCCGTTCCCCAAGTGATTCAATCATCTTCCCTTCATCAGTGCTCCCCCCCCCTTTCCCTATTCTCGCTCTCTCTTTGTAAACAGAGGCAGCACAACGTGGTGGAGCGATGTTGTAATTTCTGTGGTGTAGCATTTGATAACAGGTGGAGCATAATAGCACATCCTCATCATCCTCATCCTCATCATCATCATCATCATCATCATCATCATCATAATCATTTATCGCCACCACATCTCTATCCTTCCTTTGGGGGAATGTATGTGAGCGGAGATCGACTCTTCCGCCCGGCCGAGCGCTACGCAAACAGGATAAAAAATGGCACAAACACTCGAGTGACCAGGGGGACACCGAAGATGCTCTCTACATTCCCTCATTCACCTCTTTCTGAGAGCAGCAATCCGTTCCCGCATGATGTGATTGCGTTCTTTGCTGCGGTGTTGCTTGGTTTTGCCCTGGGGTGTTTGTTTCCAGAGAGGAGCACGAGATCCACTTCGCACAGTGTGAGAAGCGGCTACGGATACGGATGATGAACAGCATGGCGCCTACCGACAGCAGCAATCGGACGACCAGCAATATGCACGGGAACATCAATGAGAACTCAATGGTGATGAAGCTTTACCCGGGAAAACAATAGCGATAATTTTTATTTGTTTTCGAATCTGCGACTTGATATTCACGATGTTGTATCTCCCCCCCCCCCCCCTTCCCCTCTCTCTCTCTCTCTTTCTCTCTCTCTCTCAGTATATAATGGGAAGAGGAGAGGGGCGGGCTTCCAGCAGCAGCAGTCGCAGCAGCAGCGTTGGCAGAAACAGAGGCAATAGGAGGGACGGTTTGCAGCGTTTCGAGGGCGTTGGAAATGTTACCTCGCATGCTCCTAGTAAGAACAACGAACACCCAGTAGAGTTTGAACAGCATCGATTCGGCTCTACAATAGGTCTTGGGGGGGGGGGTTACGCACAGTCAAATCCCCATTTCGCACAGCCGGAGAAGGCGTCGGAACGGAAGATGCGGCGCACCACCATAGCAATGATAAATGAAGTTAATCTAATCGCCACGGCATCCTCCCCAATCGCCTCTTCCTTGGCTATTCACCGGGAGACTGTTCAAGAGCAGCAGCAGCAGCAGAAAATATAATTAAGTCCTTTCTCATATATATATATATATATATATATATATATATATATAAACACACACACACACACGTTTTTGCCTGAGAACATTTGTACATTTATATATTTACATGTTCTTGTTCTTTTGCTGGCTCCGACTGAACGTCCTAAAGAGAATTGCCTGTATATTAATTAATAGTATAGCAATGCTGCACTCTTGGGCAGTGCGTGGGGGCGAAAAACTGTGTTTGTGACATTCAAGCGAAGGTGCTTTCCAGCTCCTCGCTGCACAATATGAATGTAAGACGCAGAGGCTGAATCTTGCAAATCAGAGTCAAACAGAAACTTAGAGGCCGTAATTCTTCCAGTCTTACTTTGTCAGTTTGTTGTGGCGGTGAAAGCATGGACGGCCTCGCTTTAGTGTCGCTACGCTTAGTGCGTAGCTGTGCGGTTTCATAGGAGCAGCTTTTTGCGGAAATGTTGTTGCTTTTTATTGATCGACGATTATATGCTCTTAAAGCTTTTTTATAGATGAAGTCAGGAAGAACTTGAGACCATATGCGAATGTCTAGAAGAATGTTGGGAAGAACTTGACTTAGAGACCAAATGCAAATGTCTAGCGCACGTACGTACGCAGGTGCTCAAGCGGATTGAAGCACGCATACAACATGGGTTTTGAAATGCATTGCATGTAAATAAGTCAGAAGTACATTAGATTTTTATGAAGTCCATTAACTATTATGTTCATTGTGCAGAAATTCTCTGCATGCATATCCTGTGCTGTATTATGGCGCATTTTACACCAGGCTGCAGCATCAACAAGCACAAAGCTAGCTAGTTAGCCCACACAGCTATCTGCATGTAGCTTTCAATATAGCTCAGACACCGATGAATGCACTAGTGGTTCTCTATGCAGCTATACAGCACCTAGATTGTGCACACTTATGATACTTGAGCGTTCTTTAGTTGCTCGCTACACGCGTACTTACATGTGCATGCACATCTAGACATGTATACATGTGCCAGAGATCAGATCATGATCGTGTCTACACAGTAATCATATAAGCTGGCTGATTTTATTTTTTCCATTATTTTTTGTTGTTCAGTAGGTCTAATAATATCTAATATTCTATGATGGGAAGTCATTGCGCGTGCATACACATACACATGTGTATAACATGTACGTATCGTATGTGGTGATCCTCCCTGACATTTGCAAGCTAATAATCGAGCATGCCATCATGGTGCATACATCAGCTATAGTCTAGGCGCAATACCGCAATCAAAACGCATCGTAACATAATAAGACATATAATTTACGATTCACGCGCGCTACAGCAGGATTAGGCCAGCTTATTGGCTACTAACATAAGCTAGTGCAAATAGCTCACACAATGAAGCTTTATTATACTACATTCTATATGTACAATGTTTCAATAAAATTTGAGTAACTGTTAGAGAATCTTGGAAGCATCAGCGTCAGGACTACATTACAGCAAGAAAAAACAACTATCAGCAATTTATAGAGAAGATGGGAAGGAAGAGAAACGAAACGGAATCCCATACCTGTATGTTGCAGCACATCATATTCAACATGTACGATATCTCAAGGGCCAGTGGAAGCAGACTGTAAAAGTAATGTTATTTAAGAACTTAACATCCCATCAAATTACTAGTAGGATGATTACCTGAAAAAGGTGAAGAGGTACCAGAATGATGTAACCTGAAGGATTCAAATCAGAAACTCTCTCTTTTAAACCGAAACAGAATCGACAAATTGTAAGTGTATGATGACTCACATGCCACGAATCTAAGATGAACCAGCAGGTCAGAATGGCGCCGATAGCATTCAAAAGGACGTCTGAATCATAATACCATAGCACCTTCAACGTCATCTACACAACTGTACGTATTATCGAGCACCCCCTTCCCCCTTAACACGGATTATAGTCTCAGCGATCAAGAGCATCAGAATAAGCAGTTTTGGGGGATAAATGGTCATCAAAACTCTGGAAATTCTCTTACGGATTGCGTTGAGCTGAGCCATGAACAGTGTGTAGCCGCTAAGCATGCTCAAGATTTGTATTGCCAGGCACGTGACGACGAGAGTTATCGCCGCAGTAATTTCGCTGCGTATTATGTGCCATTACGTGCGTTTAGAGGTAATTGCATTTTATCCTAGCTGAGTATTAAGGCTATTCCTGAGAAGACCTGTCTTTCGTGTCGTACTCAGATGTGGAGTACGTTGCTGCTAACGAGGACCGGATGTTGTCGTCCTGGAATATACGGATAGGGAGGTAAGAGAGATTGTGTGAGTTGTGTAAGTGTCAGCATGCCCCTCAACAACGAAATGATCACGAGCACTTATCGCATGCTTCCAGATTGCCGACCTTACTAAAATAAACCAGCGAGGCCGCAATGAGATAGCCCATTGTCGAGAGGAATCGCGCCGGAATTAGTGAATCGTGTATCCGTCTCCCCATTGTTTCCAGCACCGTTTCCGGGCGAGCGTTCTTTTCCGGTTATGAAACTCTGTGACCCGGGCTGTGAGCGTTTGGTTTCTTTTTTAAAAAGCTCTGGTTTTCCTCTGCGACAACCCTCATACAACCAGAAAGCATCAAATCTTCATGTGAATTCTTCCCTGCGACATGAAATGTCCGAATGATGTATTTAGATGACAGTAGTTTGTTTCTTAGCATGTAGATGGATACGACCATACCACGACTAATACACCCGATCCCTGCCGAACTCGGAAGTTAAGCGTCGTTGGGACTCGTTAGTACTGCGGTGGGGGACCACGCGGGAACACGGCGTTGTTGTATCCAATATTTTTCTCTTTTTTGTGTTGTTTTTGTTGTTTTGTTGTTTTGTTGTTTTGTTGTTTTCCGTCTGCATTACATGCCGCAGCCGTGAAATGGCATTCCATTTTTGTCCCGATGAGTTCCTGGAGGTTATGGGTATGAGAGAATTTTGACAGATTTTTGACTGCTGCAAGCTTGTGTACCCATCCGCGCAAGCTTACTTAAATCATAGAACATTTAACACAGGCGTCATGATTTCAAACGTTTTTTTACCGAAAATTGCATCTGTTTCTTTTTGCGATCTTGCGACCGGTCAAACTTCTAAAAATGAATTTTGTATTACGTTGAAAATAAAGACGCCTTCAAAAGAACCTGCAATATGTAGAACTTCAGCCCTTCGCTCGATGTCGTTGTACCTAAATTGCAAGGGGATAAATTTATTAGGATCTTGCGAGATCTTAATTGACTTCCGACGAGCACCCGAAAGCTTTTAAAACCCAAACAACGTAAACGCTTCTTTCTCACTGGCGCGAAACACGTACATTACATCTACATCGAGATGATCAATGATCAAACGTTCTTGACGGTCAACTTGCCTCTACTTTTGAAATAAGATACGTGTTGCATCTCAGTTCGCTGAATCGAAACAAAGAGCAAGTACATTCCTACAAAGCTGAAAGATCACACCATGAGCACGACCGTAAAGCAACGGAAGACCGAAGATGTGACTCAATCTGATGATCAGGTAGTCTGCGTTAGGTGCCTTAACGAAGAGTGATGTTCGCACGCTCAGCTAATGGTCGTTTGGGACAAGTAAAAAGGAGAAGCGGGGCGGCTGAAAGACAGACAATCTAGGGTTACAGATTACAAACAACTGTGTAATGATGTGTAGGAGACTAAGAAAAGCGACACAGAGACTAAGAAAAACGACATGGCAACTTCCTTTCTCGTCTGCGTCGATGGTTCTGAGCAAAGGTACTGAATCATAGGAAGAAGAGAAAAAGAGAATGGGGAGCGAGACTAGGGTTCTTGAAGTCTTTATGATATTCAATCGATCCAACCGCGGCCATAATTCTCCCTTGACCTCCGCACACAGCAAACGTGTCGTTGAGTTCTGCAGCAAAATCCTATACAAGAAGGGAGACAAAGTGACATTGTTCCACGTCTATACCTATGAGCCGGTAAAAATCTAGCACTAGATTTATTCATCTACTTGCGACAGAAAACAGTTTTTGGCCTACAAAGTTTATTCGACAGCATGACTACCAGGTCCCCATCATCCCACATATGGGAATGACGTTCGACTACAACATGGTGAACCGTGGCCTAGAAAAGCGAGCTCACCAGCAGGGTGAGGCAGTTCTGAATGACCTGGTAGGCCTCGCGAAGAAACTGGGTAGTATTTTTTTCACACCACTTAGAATAGAGGCAAAGGAAATAAATAGAAACATACGGGAAATATCCAGGAAATATTCTTCCATTCATGATTTTACTCAGACATGCCCGTGGAGCCAAAACTTTACCTCGGTAATGAGAGAACTGGTTCTGCTGTAAAGTATGACATCGAGGAATATGCCCGAACAAACGCTGAAGATTTCGACTTTTTAGTTTGCGGCTCTCGAGGTGATTATTTGCAGCGCGTTTCTACAAGTGTGCTATATTTATCCGTGCATATCTACTAAAATTATAATAGGCAAACTCGTGCTCAATCTCCCCTTTCATACATGTACTTTACTACAGGAATGGGTGCTATAGGGCGGGCTCTAGTAGGATCAGTGGCAGATTATCTTGTCCATAATAGCAAAATCAGTACAGTAATCGTGAAGTAGATTCCCTGACATAGAAAATTAATGCCTAGATTTGCGATGGCAGTTGCCTTGGCCGCAGGGTCTAAAGATCAATACTATATTTTTAGCCTTACTGTCGTTGACATGTACTGATCCTACTACCGCAATAGTTAACAACACAAATATTATGTGCACTACGACACATGTACATGTCCCAAACACTGGCACAGAATAGCTGGTTCAAAACGATACTAGAGCACGTATGCCCAGTTCTGAAACAGCACGTCCAGATCAAACGGCACCTTTTGCAAGCATTGAAATGCGCGCAGCACATGTCAACATGGACAAATAGGAATGAAATGCGCTAAATTTTCTTTTAATAAATTGTTGACAAAAAAAAAGTTTTCATGGCTCATTTTTCATCATTATTCACATTTAAAAAGTACATTGGATGCTTTCGGCGTGCTCAGTTGTGCTCTGACGCAACTGATGCGCACAGTGTGCATAAAAAATGATGCGACCACAAATCTACGTTCAAACCTCGAACGATTGTGTCTTTTCGAATCATTTTGCATTGTGGTAATACTTGTTCACAAATTGGAGCGAAAAACATATTTTGGAACCTGTCATCACGGCCTCGTTGCTGCCGACGTGGTAGTGGTACAGGTGTCTGGCTAATCACAAATGGACAAGTCCCCTTTCATCCTCTGCTGGGAAATATCTGAGAGTAACAGGACTGTTTGCATGTTTCACCTTGAATGGCGTCTCATCTTCTAAATCCATGGACTTGTGGTCTTGGTTCGGAAGGAGGACTGGGAACGGTTTGGTCTTTAGGACAGGAGGGTAAGTTAATTTTTTATTAGAGTTTCCTCCGAAATGGGATCTTTCTTTAGTCTCAAGGCTAAGCTTTCTACGGTGATTTTCCAATTCAGGTGGCTTAGTTTCACCAGAATCAGGAGGGAGATGTGAAGTGACGTTCAGCTTCAATCTGCGCCTGGCACTTTTTCGTAGACCACGACGACGAGCATGGCGGGGGCTTTCATTGTGGTCCGAAAGAAATTCCTTTTGGATACTTTCTAATAACCTAATGAAGTGGTCGTGACCTTCGTCTTTTTGCTTAAGCGTCCCTTTCACTCTTTTTCGTTTACCGATGCTCGACGCCAGTGCATCTCGTACATGTTTGGGCATTTGCATACCAGCGGCTTTTATCTTTTCCACAGCCAGTTTGATCTTTTTGCAGCTGTTAATAGGATCTTGACGTGAGCTTTCCTGGAGCCAGTTTAAGAAAGTATTGGTTGCCTGTTTATATTCCAAATAACACAAATCTCTCTCCCTCTTTCTTTTTGACCCTAACCCAAAACCAGTTGGCCCATAAATGGGATGTGGCGCAGCAACAAAAGGCGCAGCAGGGCCTTTGGGCCACGATGAAATCCCCCGTTCTCTTCCTCCTCGAAATCTAGCATTGTGGATTATCGGAGGCTGAGGTTTGAATGGAAAGGGTTTAAAGGCTAAGCGAGAAATGCAATTTGTTGGAAAAACACGGCTCGTAAAATGTGCAGTTTCCCATGATCTACCCTGGCTGGCGGAGGCTCGGAGCTTTTTGGTTCTGAGGGCATGGTCTAGCCGGGGCTCTATCATCATCTTGGCGAGCGTCCTGTTAAGTACTACTTTTGGGTTATGGGAGGAGGTCTGAGTCGATCCTTCAATTCATCGGAATTCTACCAAGAGGCTGCATCACCATCCAAGGCGGTTAACCCATAACGACATCGAAATCTGCATGTCGCACCAATAAATTCCATCGATCACTGTTTTACGGAAAGTTCTGGAAAGTTCGTGTAAGCAACTCCGCTTCTTCGGATCCGAGGAAGATCAAAGCGAAAACGATTACTATCTGCGACAGCTTGAGAGGATAGTCTGATGTGTAAAACCGCCTATACGATGACGAATTTGGCACAAAATCGCACGGACAAAAGCAAAAGGTTGTTTGTCGCCCAGAAAATGGCTGAAGCAAGCACGCATTGCTCGTAGATTCTTACGAGAACTTTTTGTGTGCGATCGGAGCCACCAACACGAGTGGAGTTGTTGTTCGGGACATCACCACGTAGGTTGAACAGCTACAGGACAAGCTGACAAGCGGCCTCCTCGCGCGAAGTCGGACGAGGGAGAATGTGGGCGGCGAGCCGGCTGCGGGAGTTCATGCCTGTCGCAGACCTTGTATGAATTTCCCATTCGATGTAGATACTTATGGAATTTGGCATCTCGAGCTCAGATGACCTCTGTGTTTCTCGTGTTTTGTTCGTTTTCGACAGGCGTACCGCCTCACAGGATTTAAGAAATTCCCTCCAAACACGCACATCTTCGCATCGCAGCATCTTCTCAGTAAGCAGGCACTCACACTCACTAAGTGCGATAGAACAGGAGCTGATTGAGTGCGTCCATTCAAATTACCAGGCACTGTGGCCCTGATGCTCGAGAGTTTCCGCGAGCGAAGCGCTGAACGTATACATGTCTTGGGGAAGTGCTATTCTACCCACCCGGACGTTTTTAGTTACCTGCGACAAAGAGGTTTCGACGTGAATCCGCGCTCTGTGCACTTTGATTCTCACGAGGTCAGTCGCTCTACACTGAAAGGAGGGGTCATAAGACAGACAAAGGGAGGAGAATGTTCTTAGAGAACAATTTTGTTTCCCCGTGCATAGAGTCATTCTTTCGATTACCAGAGCTTCTACGCTCTTGTTTCCCCCACATACCGAGCCGCCACTTCCAA
Source organism: Bigelowiella natans CCMP2755 (assembly GCA_000320545.1). Lineage (NCBI taxonomy): Eukaryota > Cercozoa > Chlorarachniophyceae > Bigelowiella > Bigelowiella natans. Next base: position 13,534 of record ADNK01003004.1, on the reverse strand, counting down.
AGCAAATCCTATTCCATATTCTTCTTTATTACCAACTGAAAGGCTTTCGACGATGGCTTCGATGTGAGTACTCAAGATGTGTGCGCGCGAATAAGAGATCTGCTGGAAGTAAACACAAACGCTGGCAGGTGTGCTCACATTACTATGGCCCATACCATTCATCGATGTTATCTATCGCAACAGCCGGCGAGAAGACAAGCCGCTGGTGGTGATCATGGATGATGGCGGCATGCTTTTGGAAAAAGTCAACAAAATGCTTCTACATACCCCAGCTCTCTCTGACGGCGCAAGGTACGCATCTGACATTCGCTTTTGAAAACACGCTCGACGAGGCCTTCCCACTGCAGAAGAGATTTTGGCAAGAAATGATTTTTATCTAAATTTTCAATTTGGAGCCACGTATTGCTTTTTCCCTGCATCATTTACAGCTTTCTTTCGGAGGATCGAAAGAATATTTTGCGTGACTTACCGATCGCTGTTTTTGCTGGTTGTTTGTTGGCTCGGCTCCAACTTTATTGTAGATTTATGTTCGGAGTAGAGCAGACAAGTAGTGGATGGCAAAGGCTGCAGAAGTATTGCTCGTATAGTTGTGCTAGCAGCTGCTGCAGTAGTAGTATCGCTACACAAACATAACCATTAATTGTGCGTGAATCTACAACAATGGCGATTTCTTTTTTCAGGTATGACAACAGTGGATCGCTTGTTCTGCCTGTGTACAATGTCGCGCGGAGCTTCGCGAAACTCAAGTCAGCTTCTTTCTATACGCATATATATATATATATATATATATATATATATATATATATAACGATGCGTAAACAAACTCACTTACACATACGCGGCGCATTCCATATTTCCAGTACATGTGTTAATTGTATTTCCCCGCAATACTGTGCCGCTCAAATAAAGATGAATCGTGTTACTCCTGCGCCCTGTGTTTCGAATAATCTTAAAGATACGAAAGTCCGCTGATCTCCCACTTCACCATGCCTCGTGTGCTCTCTAATATAACTCAAACTCGTAATGGTCAAAAGGGACGTTCTGCTGTTGGAGGTATGCTCATAGTGAAGATGTGGGATTTTCTATTTGTCTTCTCATTACCACCGTGGTTTTATATACAATTTTTGCTGTCTTGCAACAACAGTCTCTTCAAAGGCGCTGATATTGGGGGGAGGCGCCATCGGCATGAACATACAAGCACACCTGAATGAGACAGGTGTGATAGAAGCGAAGATCTTCGATCCGAACCTCGGCAAGAGCAGTAGCATAAATAAAAATGAAGGAGGCCAACACGGGGAAGACGCTGATGCAGCGGAGGATACCGTTACGGAGAATAGTATTTTCACATCGTCCACAGATCTAGAGCCCCTGTTAGAGGAAAGCGATATCATCATCGGCGCGAGCGGAAAGTGCTCGTTGCACGAGACCAAGCTCCCTCTGCTAAAGGACGGTGCACTCCTACTTTCGGTAGGTTAACGCCATGTGTGTATGTGTGTGTGTGTGTGTGTGTGTGTGTGTGTGTGTATTAGCTGGCTGTCGTACTAACGATTGGGATATCAACGAACTCAGGTATCCTCTTCTGATCGTGAGCTCAGCGCCCCCTCCCTGCGCTGTAATGTCTCTCAGACGAACGATTGGAATCAACGCTTCAGGGTCCCATTGGTGTGCGATAAGAGCCGCTCCAACGGCAACGAGAGACGGACAGTCAACCTCGCCTATTCAGGCTTTCCATTGACCTTTGAAGATCGGTGCTCTAACGCTGGAGAGCCGAACGAGATGCAACTTACGATGGGGTCGTCGTTTTTCCGTCAGCTCGTTACGTTTGAATGTCGGAGGAGTTCCCTGATACATTTCATGCTGGCGTGTTTGTGTGGGGCCACGTGTGTTGTGCATGCGCATCTCTGTATACAATTTGTGAATGTATTGTGCCCCTCTGCCCTTCTGTCTATCTATTTGTGCCTGTGAGTGTGTGTGTGTTAGTGCGTGTGTGTGTATGTTCTGATGTGAAACATGGTGAAACTGGTAGGCTATTAATAGGCTCTGTCGCGATTGGAGTGGGTAGGGACACTTATGAAAATTGCTCGGATAGGCGCACAGCGTGTGGGCTCATAGACGTTGATGAGGAATTGCAAAGGGGACTCATTCAAGAGCATATCGCCCAGGGAATTGCAGAGCAAGTCCGCCACAAATACAGCATGTTGATTGAGAGGGAACTGGCCAGGTTCGCATGATGCTATTAAAAAGTTCATGCACCATGCAAATCATGAAAAATAACAACATCATGAAACTTTTTCCAGCCAGAAGCAGCGGCAAGATGTAATAATGTATGAAGTATGCATCATCGCATGACGTGTGCCATGCATCTACTTTCATCTGCCATACATCAAATATATAATAGACACAGCAATATGGTATATATATATTATATATACATATCATATTGCATATATTATAATGAACTCTGCGTGCGATGCGCCTGGATGTGCTACAGCTATCTAGCTATATATGTTAAAGATACATGGGCGGCAATATCAATGACACAACAAGTCTAGAAGTCCTATCACACGCGTGTCAATGATACGATTGTCATGTACCTGCTGACTGTTATAATGTACTATAGCCGTACGCGGCGCATGCTGTACGCGGCAACAATGCATAACCGCGCTGGCTGTTGAGTTCCTTGTTGATCGCGCACATGCTTATTTATTGCCCAAGATTTCGTCATGGGTGTTTTATCATTGGGAGTTCAAATGAGACGTTTCTATTTCCGCCCACACACTGACTCTATGAACCGCAAAGCCATTCTCCTGCTTTTTCTGCATTGTGGCAGCTTGTTGTCAGAGCAGTAGTGTATATGCCGACCGTCGAATCCGGTGTCCTGCATGAAACGCGAGAGCCCCCAATTCCTCTGCTTGTGCTCAACGCGGTCGTCTTTTGTCAAAAGCGCTAGGACGGGGAGGTTCAGTTGTTTGGCCGCGGTCAGATATCTAACGTAACAAAGATAAACCGGAGTTAATAGTTGTTGTCAATATGTTTCATAAATATTTGTAGGAAGCGATTCCTATAAGGAGATATAGTTTCTCGCCCACCTGACTTCATCACTCGTGACTGGCCAACGAACATCGTGGGCAAACAACATTCCTCTAAGATCTTCCGCGTCGCGGAGGTAAACCTGCACGAGAGGCTCAAACTGCTCGTCCCACAACTTCGATGCCTATTCATCGTAGAGAAACAGCGGGTGAGGCGGAAAAGGGGTATGTGATTTACATTGACCGAGAGAGCGTTGAAATCAGATAAATTAAGAGCATCAGTTATGTATCTATCTTCAAAAAAATATCTGATTTATTGTTTCAGCTTTATGGTTTTTTCGGAGTCTACACCTGGCCGTCGGCACCGGGAAATCCAGGCAGATCCACAAGGATGAATTTGTCGTTCACTATGAACAAATCGACGCTTCGCGTCTTCCCAGTGACGGAGGAGGCACGTGCAATATTGTCCTTCTTCAGGAGATGGTTTATTAGTGAGGACTTGCCCGCGTTGGACACCCCTGCTACGCACACCTAGGCAAGAATACGTACATGTGATTAGTGCCACGAGAAGAATTCTTCGATAGAAAGATTATCACAATATAACTGTATTCCTTTTACCGTTTAAATATATATATATATATATATATATATATATATATACGTGGGTGTGTGTGTTTGTGCGACAAAAGGAATGTGCATGACCTGGGGCAAATACTTCCATCTTTGCAGTATGTTCTGAAGAAATTCCTCTTCATAGCATCGGTAGACCTTTACGTCATTATATTTGTTCGAGACAAGATATTCCTTTTCTCCAGGAGGTAGGGCAGATGCGATGTCCCTTGCTTCTTCCTCAGCCGGTTTTTGAGCTGTTCATTAGGAATGCTGTGTCAGAGTCGCGAGTTTGATGAGAAGGGTGCAGAGAGAAGCCCCGAAAAGTTCAACGAAGGTAGAATAGAAATACAATTTGTTTCATTACCGTTTGCTTCTGACTCCGAACATCTAGGCGATAAAGGGTAAAGTACCCTACTTGCCCCTTGCCCCCTCAAGCCCCGGCGCCATCTTGCCACAAAATCGATTGCTCCGACTTGTCGATGATATGAGCGAGTAGATATCTTCGCTGGGCGTATGACGGGAAGTGAGGAGAGGACCAGGAAACAAACGAGGAAGGGCGGCGGCATCTGGGGGGAGGCAAGTTTCTCCGATCGCTGACTGCCTTTCGGAACAGACAAAAAACTTTCTATAAATTAGCCAAAAACGAATACGATTTATTACCGCGACACACACTCTCCCTTGTCGCTTGAGAAGAATCAGGGGCTAAAATTCCCATTGAGATCCGGATAAAACGTTGTCGCGGTACAGAATCCGCATGATTTCCGTGTTTTTTTTTTGACGTGCTCTGAGACACGTCGATGCTCGCTGTGGTGGGGGCTCTGGCAGGGGGAGGCCTCATTGCAGCAGCGGTGCTATGCTACTTCGTGCTGCGGAAATGGGAGTCACGCGATCGCCATGACAAGGTTGGCGCCGATGGCGCGTACCCATGTGTGTATGCTGGTCTCTGGCGCACGGGAGGGGGGTGGGAGGCTCGGAGAAATGCATTGACTACCCGACGATCATGTGCTTTGTGCTCTTTCATGATACAGGCAGTTCGCGCTTATGGCACAGGCCACGCGCGCGTCGTGACAGCAAGTGATTGCCTGGAAACCAATGTTGACCTGCTTCCTCTGGCAGAGTTCGGACGATGCGTCTGGCAAGTGAGGCCTTGACTTTGCAAATATCACATGAAGATGCTCCGCTTGAACGTTTCCGCCCTCCCTCCCCATTTTTCCTCCCTTAGAAAGCCCATGGTGGTCCTATCGAACACGGAGATAACCTCTGCATCGCCTACATAAGGAGAAGCACAAGTAGCGGTGGCGACATGAGCAGGGGGGGGAGAGCCTCAGCGGAGGAGAAAGCCTCGAAGCATTCGAGCAGCAATGCGGGAAACAGTCCCAATCTACTCCTCATATGCAGTGAATCTACGACAGAGGCTGACATATGCTCGGCTGTAAGTAGAAGTGAGGTCGAGTTTTACGAAAAGGTTGTCTTTTTAATTAAACGGCAGCGCAGCTAGAAACGCCGGAGCACGTGAGATGGAATTTGATATGGCATTATGTAGAGACTTCACGGTTCGCCGCAGTGTAGTGCGTAGTTGAGGGAACATTGTCCATAGGTTCCGTGTGGCGGGGCCTTTTTAAACCGGTCTGGATTCGAGAATCTCGCTGTATCGGTAGTTAAACACCAGCAAACACCCACGCACATTGTACACACACACACACACACACACACACACATATGTATATATATATATATATATATATATATATATCATTCATATCTACGTGATCTCTTACTCCTACGATGTGCTTATATGTGTGTATATTCTCCATCGAAAGGTGCTGAGACCAGCCTGTGCATTGGTGAAATGGGCGTTTCGCCTCAACCCGCTGCTCGTCAGGGCGTCCGTTGTCGTTCTATTGGAGAGGAAGAAGCAAGGAGCAGGACCCCAGATTCTAATAACACAGCGAGCTGCGCACATGCGTAAGTCTTTGTTAATCTACAAAATAGTAACGATGATCGTTATAGTAAATATGTTTGGGAGAGAGGGTTAGGCAGTGGGGCTCTAAATGTAATGATGTTTTCGCTTCTTCTACTTCGGCGCCTGAGATATGCTCTCCCTCCCCCCCGAGATCCCCCCCCCCCCCCTTCCACCTTGTAACGGTGCCTCTATATCATTCCCCGTCATTTTCTTCAAAACTTTTCATTTTTAATTCCGTTTACTACTACTACTACTACTTGGCGGACAATGCCTTCTCGCTGTCATCCCTCCGTGCACACAGGCACGTATCCCAATGCATGGGTGTTTCCTGGAGGGCAGATCGATCCTGGAGAGCACGCTCCGGAAGCTGCTGCAGCTAGAGAGCTCCGCGAGGAGACTGGGCAACTTGTGGACTCTAAAAGCCTTCAGGTGTAAATGCATATATATATATATATATATATATATATAATGTAATATATTATAAAAAATATATATATATATATATATATATATATATCCATAATTTTTTAAGCGTTTCGATATAATATATATATATATATATATATATATATATATATATGAGCAATTGCCATTTTTCCTCCTTAATATGGTGCTTGTCATCAATTCAAGGGGGGCGGTTCGGTAGCTTTATTTCGAGCGAAGTTATCGATGTCTCTGCCCCCTCATGTTCTTTATTATGATACTCTCTTTCGCTCTCTCTCTCTCTCTCTCTCTCTCTCTCTCTCTCTTCTCCCTCTTTTCCTTTTTTCACTCTCTCTCTTTCTATCCTATAGTAGACCCCCCTCCCCCTCTCTTTACATCAATATACCGAAAAAAATCCCCATTGCTGGTAGCTGATAGGAGTCTGGCAAGCGCACGTAGCTACTAGTTTGCGGCAGTATATAATGATGATCTATAAGGGTACATCGCCAGGGACCAAAGAGGTCGGATAACGAGTGAAATTCTCGCATAAATTAGATCTTGCTGTATACATCTTATACATATATATATATATATATATATATATATATATATATTATTCATGTTTATAATATAATATTGCGTGTGGCACCGCAGTGTGAAAGTCTTTATGGCCAAAACTTCTACGAGGGCAATTTTTTGTCGCAGCTTTTCCCTACATATCTAAGATGCTGCAAGTTTGCTGTGTGCCGATGCACATAAACTGCATTCTACGTCGTGGGTTCATCTCACGAAAGCGTCGTGTTTTTTTGTGAAAAGACTGCTCTCCATTTAGAGCCTTCTGAGGTACGCTCAGCGGCATGGATAAGCACCGATGTCGCGAGGATTTTGTCAGAAAGCAAGTCTCCAGACTGTGCGAAAGTGCACGTTCCAGTCCACACTTTCGTTGAGGAGAAAAGGGGCGTTTTTACTGCTGAGACAAGACAGAAAGGGTAACAGTTTTTCCACATATTCTCGAAATAGCCATCGCCTTTATGGGTTCCGCGGGGCGTGCTCGTATGTGTGCTGCATGCAATTTGCGTTTTTGCGTGTCTGCATGCTGTCGCGCTCGATGTACTCTCGAACTGAGGCCAGGCACGATGTCATGATATCCATTCCATAACCTACCGTTGTAGGAACAAAAGGGCTTTGAGGGAGCGGTCTTTGCCGCTCCACGAAATTCACCGAAGCCTCGCCGATGGCCACCGCTTCGGAATTCGGATGTGGCTGGCAACGAAGAAGAATTGATGGAATGGAAAAGATATGCACTGCCGTATCGAACAAATATTTGGTCCCGCTATGCAAACAAGCGGGAGAGGAAAAAGCCATGCTAGCATGCACTAGTGCATGACGATATATGTTGCATTTAGCGTAGCTGCTTCACATTTCTCTGTCTTTCATTAAAGTATAGCACATCATTCAAAGCAATCTGTGCGCATGCACCAACAAGTCCAAGCATTGTGATGGACGTAGAACACGCGTGGCGGCACATGTTCAACGAATAATGTTTATGTGCATTATCTAGATTATGAGCGACACATCTTTTACAAGCTGTAACCACATAGCTAGCACTAGAGCAGATAGTGTGTGACCTGCAGATACCAAGAGAAAAGCGCACTACATGCTACACGCTCCCAAAGCGCACACACACACACACACACGCACATACACGTGCACGTACATATATACACATGTCTAGATGTCTAGATGTGTGTACGATTACGTACATGGGCACATACATGCTGTGGATGGCATTGATACAAAATAGCTCATTTGAACCGTGCTAGCGTGTTACGAGGCACATAGTGCATCGCATGCATGCCAAGCTAGCAAGGCGCGTGCTCCGCGCGACAGAACGGCTAAATGTGCCCAATTCGCATGACTGCCAAGCTTCATCTTACGTATACATCCTCAGGACGACGACGACGAGTGCACGGCGTCTGATCCTGGACCTGCGTGAGTCATGAAGCGCATCGCATCGAGGGTTCCCGCTTCCTGAGCCTCGATTTCATCTTGTGTCCTCTGGTGAGGTGGCTTGTCATTGAAGGTGGACGATGTCGCGATCTTCAGCATGGCTTTATCAACCTCCTCAGCAGCAGGGGGGCCTGCTTTCCCTTCAAATTCCTTCTCCAGCTGTTTGCGATCTTTTGCGGTTTTATCAGCAAGCCTGATCATCAAATGAGTAGGGTGAGGTTATGTTTTGTGCTGCCTTTGAAGGAACGTCGCCCAGACTACTACTATATCACGAAAACGCATCGATATCTCAAAACTCGAAATGCCTTCTTATACACTCGTCCTCTTGACACGCCTCTCCCTGGGGGAGGGGGTTGAAGATATTCTGATTATCAGGGGCGTTTTCTAAATTTTGCACACGTGTTTGACTACTACTCACTGGTCTCGAGCCCGCATGGCCAAGTCCTTCCACAAGATCATTTGGAATTGTGTTACCTGCAAAAAGGGCATGGTTGCTACGGGTGACGGACGCTGATTCATTTTCACGCAATACACACACACACACACACACACACACACACACACGCACGCACACATGTACCGTCAAAATCAACAACATCATCATCATCATCACCGCCCCCATCGCAGCACCTTTTCGAACGAGAGCCGCTGCGTAAACTGCGCTTGAGGAATCCATTTCGTCAAGTCGGATTGTGGAATGCACAGCATCACCTGGGCAGTCGAAGCAGCAGTTAGTTATCAGTGTTTGTAGCAGTAGTAGGAGTAGTAAGTAGTAGTAGTGCTGGTAGCAGCACGAAGTTGTACGCTGTAGCGGCACGATACACCATTGAAACGACGCTTCTCCGCGTTTTCTCACACTCATCACGATCATATAGTATCTTCCTCACCGATGTGAGCCTCGCTTCCACCGGCCCCCCCCTGGATCGCTGGCATTTCGAGACCCAGATCGCGAAGTTGAGGGAGGGGTTGAACACGATTTCTCGCCGCTTACTCGCACCATCCCCCCCCCCCCCCCTCTCTCTCTCTCTCTCTCTCTCTCTCTCTCTCTCTCTCTCTCTCTGTGTGTGTGTGTGAGAGAGAAAGAGAGAGAGAGAGAGAAAGAAAAGCAAGAAAGGGGGACAGGTTTCTCTCATGCAGGAAAGGATACATATATATATATATATATATATATATATATATACATCGGAACAAACATCAGAGAAACACACTCATATTCCTAAAGGCAAAGCGACCACGGAGTCATTTTCCAAGCACACACACACACACAGAGAGAGAGAGAGGGAGAGAGAGAGAGAGAGAGAGAGAGAGAGAGAGAAATAACGCTGCCAGCCTCCTCATGCTGCTGATGTGCGGGTTGTCTTGTCGATATGCTAATACGATGTGGACGCATCATAGAGACAATTATTTGCTATGGTTCTTTGCAGTAAGCTTATTACATCTCGCACGTGGCGACGAATCTCGTAGTAGCGGAGCACGAATCTCTGGCTGAGCAGCTTGTACGGCTCCTTGTTCTTCTTCGGGCCTGAGAAGATCAAAAAACGGCGATGCGGTTATTGTTATTGTTAGTCCTATCGCTAGGGAAGAGGGGGGGAGGAAGAGAAGGAGGAATGGGTGAATTTACTCTACCCTCCCCCTCCTCTCTCTCTCTCTCTCTCTCTCTCTCTCTCTCTGTGTTACCGTATCCATCGTGCTACTATTGAGAGCGAACCACCGCATTGCATGGATTTGCACCTGGAGGAGGAGAATGGGTCTCCATCAGTATGCAGCATTTCACAAGATACCGATTAGATTCTCTTTGAAATTGGAGGGGGATGGAAGAGGCTGATTTTTGATGGATAATGGCTTTACCGTATCACGTGTTATTAGGTCCTTGACTTCAGTTGAATGCTGTGAAATTAGCACCAATTTTAATTTTACCACTACCTCCCCCCCCCCCCCCCTCTCTCTCCGTGTATGTATGTGTTGTGTTACAGTCCCTCTAATAAAGGAGAAAATACGCTACAAACACCGGAGAGAATACGTGCGTGCGCGTGTCACACGGTTCTAGATCTTCGGTAAGTAGAGGGAAGACGAAAATATGGGAGTTAGAAGACCTTCGTCATGTCCTTTTCTCCATTATTCGTCATCCACAACGCAACCTGCGTGTAATCATCAATCTCACGCACATATTTCTCCTACAGACAGCACAATCGTACGAGCGACAGCAAGCTTACACGCCAGAAAAGTATCCTTTCGCTTCTGTTGTTTTTGAATTAAGAGCTGGTACTTTTACCTTTTCGGCTTCGAAAACGAGAGGGTCTGCCTTGGGGTCCTTGTAGATGATCAGAATGTACATTTTATAGTCGAATTCATCGGCGAGAGATGCCTTCTTCTCTCTTAGTTTCTTGCGTAATCGGTCCAAGAGCTTCGCTTTGCGGGAGGACATAATTCTGCAGCTACTATCAAAATTTTATGCGTTCTTGTGATTTCTGCAACAGTCCCTCCTTCTTTTCCGACCTCCTCCTACTCGTCCTCCTCTGGGCTAGGACGCTTTTAAATTTCCTTGAGTGTTTGTCGCAGCAACGTTTCTATTCTCGAATTCAGTGTCGAGTGCACTGTGCAAGTGCGGATCTTTCACCTATAGCTCCGCGACCTCCTCCCTTCTACGCCTGCCTGAGGGTTGGTGTCCTTCCTCAATCCGCAGAAGTTCAGTCTCTTATTACCTGCAACGAAGAACAATTGTCGAAGGCAATCGAGCAAAACCCGCCTCCCTCCCTAATGGAAGAGATAAAAAAACACGCACTCTCCTCCGACATACACATTTCCCACCGCCCTGAAAGGAGCGCGTCGTAAAAAACAACACATGCAAGAACATTCGACGGCAAGTGGCAACACGGGCCTCATTCCTCTCCCCCTCTTGACTCTGTCCATCAACCTGCTCACCCAGGGGAGGTAAGTTGTGAAATCCGTGAAAAAAGCGGAAAACCCAGTCCATTTTACGCTAAAAAAGTGCAAATTTCCCCCTCAAATGCAAGAAAATAGCCTTTTTCGGAATGAATTAGTCTCCTTTTCCTACCCCTGCTGCAGGAAGGACCCATGTCGCGAGAGCTAGCTCCCCAGCATTTCTGAGTTGGAGAGGAAGAAATCTGACAGATTTTCTAAAGATAATGGAAAATATTGGTTGTCGCAAGGGTGATTTATAGGGCATTTTATATATAACCATAAAGCGTGCTCCTGGAACCAGCAATGGGCGACCACCCGGCCCAGGAAGAGGAGGATGAGAGCCTCCGCGTCCTGGGGACTAGGAGGGCGGGGGCACACTCGATAATCGTATTCGTTTTAGTTTTCGGACTCGTTAGTTTGTTCTGGATGGATGAAGGGCATGGGAAAGGGGTCCTTGGAAGAGTACGCGAGAAAAGGAAAAGACAGAGGAGACGGCCAAAGGTTTCGCTTGCAGAGGCCACTGAAAGATAGGGACTGAATTTATATCGTATTTCATCATCAGAACAAGCGTAACTGGGCGGTTCATGGTCCTGGAGTTGGAGCAGAGAAGAAAAGGGCTTCGGGTTGAAAACCGCACGCATATTATCAAGCCCAAGAAGCACTGATGTGGTGGTGTTGCTTGTGTTTCAGGAATTTTTGGGGCGATGCTGGACGATCTTATGGGGCCCGAGAGGAATGAAGCGGAATGTATGGCCCACGATGAAGAGAAAGAACAACAAGAAGAAAACATGAAGAATATATCATAGCGTTTCCGCTGGTGACGATGTTCTAACCGAGCCCCTGCCCCCATCCTCATCTCATTCAGCGAGCCTGGCGAGGCGGAAACAACTATGGGACAAAGACGTGGATAAATACTTCTTGGCAGGTCCATATTTTACAAACGTATAAAGCGCTTTGCGGCTTTCGAGTTGGTGGCGGCTCGATTGCGCGTCGTTACGCTGATGTCATACAATATAATCGGGGGCACTATGGATAACCTTTGTTAGGTCTTTCTCCTTACGAAGTGTTACGGGGAACCAACAAAGATGCACCGATCGTACTCCCTGGCATTGAAGAGGTAAGGATATTTCCGCGCTGAATAAGCTGTGCCTCTGTTCGGAGGTTGCAGCTTTCTCCTAGCGTCAGATACTGCATCGAAGCCGATCTTTAGAAATAACTATAAACTAAATGAGATGTTTTAGAGTGATGATGAATCGTGGGTTGCTATTTTACGAGGGGGGTCTGAGGGTAGCGTAGATTCGAAGGAAACTTCATTGAAAAACTAGTTCATTTGTCCGCTTCTTGATTCTCCACCACCATCATCATCATCATCATCATCATATATCCACACACACCCCGTCTTTATTTTTGGCAGTTTGACAAGATCTGCTATCCAGCTTTGCGACGCGAGTTCCAGTCCCTCCCCCAAGTAGATTACGGCAGCATATTTATGATGATGAGCACGCGTGTGCGAAACGACGTGCTCTAAGAGATCTGTGGTTATTTATGTCTTTTGATCCGTATCGATCATTGCTTTGAGTTCTATGGATTTGCTATGATTCAGCTAGATTCTGAATTTAATTGATAAAACTCCCCCTCCCCCCCAACCCCCCCCCCTTTCACCTTTCCCTTCGCCTTTCCCTCCTCCCAATCCTAATGTTCTTAGGTTATTCGTGATGCCTACGGTTATGAGTTTGAGCTATGGGCCCTTCTGAAAGATGTGTGCACGAAGATGGATATTGTAAGATGCAATGCCGATGTCGCCTGCAGCATGACACCACGAATACCACATCGAGTTAGGAGATATCGATGAATATATTGCGTATCCCGTGACACGCAAGCTCCTTGAAGGGGGAGACTATGATCGATGTCTTCACAGTTTTAGGAGTATCTGTTGTTTGATATAGAAAGACAGTGTGCTAATTAGTGCGTACATGCTCGTTCTTCCGTATATATATGCGTAGCGCGTTAAGCACATATTGATGATGTGCATGCAGCTTTGTGCATGTGCACGTGCATGTTGATGGGGGGGGAGGAAACTTGGAGGGATTTTTCCCATTATTTCTGTTCGCATTGCCATCTTCGCCTCACATACCCGCCGTCTTTGGTCAGTTGATCCAAAAGCGACGTGAGGAGCTCGATTCAAAAAACGCAAACATCACCGATCTGGCCAATCTTGACCCTATCTTCACCCAGAACAAGGACGATCTCGAGATACTCAGAGACAAAATGGTCATCCTGCGTATACATGTATCAATATGTGTGCATTTTAATCAACCGGTTGCACCACGCCATTTATAATAATATATATGTATAAATATATATATAAATATATATATATATATATATATATATATATAAATATATATATATATATATTGGTTGAATAAATATGTTGAGTAATGTGTAATAATATATATATATATATATATATATATATATATATATATATATATATGTATATACACATATATTTGCGTCTGTCATGCTTGGACCATACATCGAGGGTTCAATATGTTTATAGATGCTAGCTACC
>ADNK01003005.1:0-30966 GCA_000320545.1 Bigelowiella natans CCMP2755 | reverse complement strand
GGTCAGAGCAGTAACCAAAACACACTCGCCAGTGTCCGTGATATAGGAATCTGAGGGGTTCAGGGTTTGGGGACAGAACGGGGCCCATGGGATCCAGAGGGGAGAACGAACAGAAAGAGCGACTATATTCGCCCGTGTCACTTAAGCAGGGTGTCACGGGAAGAGGGGTAGCCGTTGCGATTGTCGGAAAATCATCTCCCAGCATATCACGGACCCTCGGTATCGATCTCCCTCTGTCGCACTGTGGGTAGGGGTTAGAGTTACACACACAAACACACACACACACACACACACACACACACAACATAATATATATTTCCCTCTCTCTCGCTATCTCTCTATGATATATATATATATATATATATATATTTATATATAAAGAAATATATTATGTATATATGTAGTATACTGTGTGTATGCCCCTCTCTCTCTCTCTCTCTCTCTCTCTCTCTCTCTATGTTTGTCTGTGTGTTTGATATCAAGAAAACACACCAAATCCAGAGGCTTGCGGAGCGCCTAAACCACCCGGCATTCCTGGAATACCCGGCATTCCCGGAATCCCCCCGCTCCCCATCATGTTTTGCATATCCTGGATCTGTTTCATGAGGTCCTGAGAAGAGGAAGGGGAGGAAGAAAAAGAAGAAGAAGAAGAAGAAGAAGATTGGGAAACAAAGAGGCAGAGGATGGTACAGAGGAGGGTAAATATGGCCACTTCTTTTTCTTGAAAAATAATTGTATTGATTCTTTCTATTGTTAAGAGAAAAAGAGCTCCGTAGTAGGCTATTCGGTACGACGGGATTAATGCGAGTTTTGAGTTAAAAACTGACACTTGTTACTGCTTTATTTGTTATTTTTGCATTTTAGTATTTGAAGGAAGACCTCGGGCGACTGAGCCTTACCACCACCCCCCATCATGCCGTTCATGCCATTCATTGCTTTCATGCTCTGGACCATTTCCTTCGCGAAAGTAGAGAATATCGCCCAATTAATCAACCAATCGTACTGACCGGTTACTAGTGGAAAACGGGGTTTGAACGAGGGGGAGGGGGGGGGGGGGGGCAACTGACCTCCATCTGCGGTTCGGACATCTGTCCTTTGTACATCTTTTGCACCATTGAGCGCATCATAACCTCTTGCAGCCCCCCCTCGGTGAGGAACTTCCTAAGATTCGCATACCCACGATGCACGAGGATGCCGAGCACGATGTAGCTGAAAGGTGTACCCCACCCGACGTATCTGCGCCACGGGAATTAGGAGGAGGAGAAGGAGGAATAGGTATTAGAAATGTCTTCTCCTTTGCTACAAAGGACCTCTTGCATCTATCACAACTTCTTCGATTGGGAGGCGAGGGGGGAGGGGATGCGGAGAGGAGCAGAGCACACAGCAGCGCAACAGAGGCACGCCGATGTCTTCTACGCCGCGCAATCAGATGAGAGCAGTCACCCATTCAGCCATCCGAAGAAGGCGATAACTTTTGGCATGAGGGGGATATGGTTGACCCCCTCGACTACTTTGTCCGCACAAGCAGCGCATTTTCCTTTGACGGTTGTCCAAAGCCCCGTTTTGGCTGCCTCGGTTGCGCCAGTAGCTGCGACGGACGCTGCGACAGACGTCGCAGCATCACCTGCCACGGTTCCAACGGCATCCGCTGCGACTCCTTCAGGTTTGTGTGGTACATGTACAATGTATGGTTTACGTGAGATCGAAAGATAGAGAGAGAGAGAGAGAGAGAGAGAGAGAGAGAGAGAGGGGAATGAATTAAAAATATTTGTATATGTATATGTATATGTATATGTAAACATGTATATATGCATATAACATTTTAGGTTACTCAGGTAACTACGCACGTGTAAAATTTCACCACTCACCCTGAGCTAACGTTCCTGCGACTCCTTCCGCGATGGGCTGTCGGTTTGTGCCGCGTGTGTGGGGGGGGGGACCGAGTGTAAGTATAAGCGTGTGTGTGTGTGTATGTGTGTGTGTGTGCGTGATGTGGATATTCAACTGTCTAAGCAATAGCTCTGCACATGCCAGCTAATTTACACAATATATACAAATACCATCGATACGAGTAGAAATCTTGATTACAGTGCACATTACCACGATTATGACTCATCACCATTGTTCACTCGGGGTACCTGGGTCGCTTGGACGGCTTGCTCTGCAACACCACTTGCCACCTCCACAGCCTTCTGTGCTCCAGATCCAACAGTTGTGCAACGCTTGGAACTCTTCTTCCTCTGCATCGAAAAAGATGGCCCGCTCCTTGTGTGCGGGTAGCGAGAAGGAATTTGGGTAGCGCGACGAAGAGTCTCGCTCCGAGCTGTTCTTGTCGGCGCATAGGATAAAAGTTGCTGTGGATGCGAAGCTGAATCTTTTCTTAGAGTAGAGAGCGTAAGACATAGGCCAGCCACGAGGACAGAGACCGCATATAGCACCGAGGATGAGGGGGTGGTGCGGCCCCTAGATAGAGGCGTACTTACCGCCATTCTTCTACGAATCTGATAAAATATCGCGACAATATTTTGTTTAATGTCGCAGACTAAAAATGGATTACTGCTCTCAAAGTTTTCCCTCGGCGTTTTCCCATTCGAATTATTACCGATCGCAATTATTGCCCGGAATACGCCCAAACGAAGTCCATTTCCTGCTGGCGCCATACTGTTTTCGATGCATTAGCCTGCAAAAGGGCTCTAATTCTAGGCCATTGTTGACAGGTCGTAGAGATTTCAGTTGTGAGTTTCCAGCGACAATCTTGCGAAAATCGCCTTATTTTCGAGCAGGCGTCCCAATTCTCAGGGACGTTGCCGCAGAAGTTTCCGGGAGAAAGCAGGGACATTGACGAAATGCGATGGAAATATAGGTAAACATTATACTGCGACAAATATAATAGAGTTGTCGTAGACGGAAAATAAAATGCGTTTCTGTGTACTTCGGCTACCCATTTCGAGCGACGCTTGCGAGAGGATTCTCGCATGCGGCAGGCTCCCACAACTCAAACTGCAACATTGTATGGAGGATTACGATATACGAATCCCCAGAAGAACGTACAACTTTAGCAACTACCGCATAGACGAGCTCATCGCATTCGTCGCTGCTGAACATCTGCAGAATAAGGGGCGGTTAGATAAAACGTTCCCATTCCGCTCTTAAGAAAGAGAACACACGGAATTTTTCAAAAAAGCGAGGCACAGTTCAAGTTTTGCTGTAGAAGAAGAATATGGCTTATGGAATCTCCGCCCCCGCAGTGATCGTTCACAAAGAGCGTCGCTTCTTAATCATGGAGACCCCTACGGAGAGGAACATCGAGGCGTATGCCAAGGTCACTTATCTCTCGTCGAATCGTACAAGTTTGGTCCAAGTCGCTAAAGTAACCAATATTGAACTGCAGGTGCTAAAGAACGAAAATGTCAGTACCGTCGTGCGAACATGCGAGCCAGCCTACTCTGCTGACAGGCTGAAGGCAAAAGGCATCGCGGTTAAGGTAATTTTATGGAAGTATTTTTTCCGACTGTGGAGAAGATGTAACTAAATTATCCCACTGATGATAAAAACAGAATACTCTCATATTCTTAAACCAAGCCTCTGAGAATCGATCGCTTCCTATATCTTAGAATTATATAGCCCTAGGTGTTAGTACATCGTGAATTCTATAATCGATACAAGGCCAGCATTGGTAACGAGAACCGATAAACTCCATGACAACTTCTTTTGAATTTCCTAGGATCTTTACATTAAAGATGGCAGTGCTCCCTCCAGAAGCATTGTGGATAAATGGCTTCAAATCATCGACGATGTGTTCGGTAAGGAGAAAGGCAAACAAAAGAAAGAAGGCAGCAACAGCACCAAACCCGCAACGACAACGGTAGCCGTACATTGTATCACCGGACTTGGAAGGTGGCAAAGATGACATTGATACCATAAATCAAAGGACTAGAAGTCGATCATTTTATCGTTCCAAATTTAGCATGTCTGATTTTGCACATACTCCACACAGCGAGCTGGCTTCCATAATTTCGCACAGCACATAGCTATTCTTACTTGTAGTGGAGAAATCATGGTTATATCTTTGCCCTAAAAATGTCCCGCTTACACTAATTCACTTTTTAGAGCTCCAGTCTGTACTGCAATTGGTCTGATTGAGCTTGGAATGGACCCTGTTGATGCAATAATTGCCATTCGAAGCATACGAAAGGGATCCTTTAACAAGAATCAAGAAGAGTTTCTACTTAGTTATCAGAAGATTGGATGCGGCGACAGAAGCTGGAGTAGTGTAGGGAAAAGGTGGTGTAAAATGTGTTTTGGTTTGTGAGCGTGCATAGATGATGATGCTGTGTCGGAGGACATCATGATATCTGGAGCTCAATTTCTCGAATTAGATCATGCCTCACCGAGTTCATTACGTCCAATGGCGGCGTGTTGGAAATAGTGCTTGAATAAAGTTGTGTGCATGCATGTGCAAGTCACAGCGCATATTCACTACATTAACATGCACTATTGCAGTATAGCAGCCACGAAGTGCCAAGTCTAGAAGTCTAGAAGTGCTGAATCTCGCGCTTTGAAGGTCAAGACATCGCTAAAAAGTCTTCTTGGTGTCAGTAGATAATTTAGCTCGAACAAGCATGCTAGCGCATATGTAACAGCAATCACAGCGTCAGATTATTAAGTTCCTGAGCAGTAGAGGCTAAAATGTTGCGAGCACTTATCAGTTCATTATACTAGTATATCTCAGCCTAAATAACGTAAATGCTATTGCGAGCTAGTGAGGCGATGGCCGCTTCTTTGCTTCGACCGCATGCACAGATGCACAGCGACACCAATGTGACAACTTATGTCGCTTTTGCGCTTCAGGCTCGACGCAGCATTTCTAGATTGCACAACGCTAGAACGGCCCTGCTAGCCTGCGCGCTGATTGCTTTTGGTTTTATGTGCTCAAGTCGCTATCACATACTAGCACACAGCATGCCCGAATATCAGTGAGTATTGTCCCGTGTTACCACCCCTCCAACGCAACTTTATTTCTAGACTTTATGTACACACGCAGAAGGAGGCGAGCGTCTTGCCCCCACGAGTTTCCGATCGTGGATGTTTAACCCATCAACGTCCAATGTCGCGTTGAGTTGATTATGACGCACATAACGATAAAAAACAGCAGCCCGTTGTCCCGCCACAAGTCGTAAATCTTACCTTTCACTCTTTTCTTGGCAAAGATGGACATTCGCGTATGCTGCCGGTGGCGGGTCATCTTCCTGCCTTTCATATACCTACTTCTACTGTTGCTTTCTCTCAATCGAGTTCTGCCGTCGCCTCCACCTAAAACTCGAGAGAGGGACATGGCCGCAGAGCTGCTCGTCGAGTCGCTTCTATCGCTAGGACGGGGTTTGGCGTCACTCGTAGAGGGGCGAGAGGATGATTCTTGAGAAAAACGAACGTCTCTGGCCGGCGTTGATGGTTCTCCCACTGATGGTTGCGAGACTATGCTCTCTCCCTGTTTATGCTCGGGCCGAGGACGAGCGTCACCGGCCTTTGCCGTTTCCTTCCCGTCCTGTTCTCGCTCGTCTGTGTTGTCGTACATCGCGAACGTCACGTCCTTTAAGCTTCCCAAGCCCTGCGGCGCAAAGCTCGAACGCTTTTCTTCGAGGTCGGGTGGACTTGAGCGGCCGTCTGCAGCGCCGCCTGGAGGGTTATGATGCTGTTAGGCGCACACGCTAGCACTCGCTCATGTAAGAAGTGTCTATGGCTATTACACATATTTGAAGGGAGGCTGGTATTAACCCAAACTGCAGGTCTACGCAATGCTAAGACCTGATACGACGGTGGAAGTGGCACGTTCAGACACATCTGGGTGGCTTTTGGGAGTATCCCCGATAGCGTCAGCAGCTGCCCCCCCCCCCTCGTCTAGCTCTGGCACGTCGTCGATTTGGAGCGAAGCGAGTGATGAGTTTTTTAACAACCGAGGGGAGCTCAGGCGAGTCACGATCGACTTCTTTTCCAACCTGCCACGAGGATAGAATGAAGGGAGCAATTTCAAGATGCTAAGCGAGAAAGTTATGCAGCGAATGCATATGCTGTCCTGTCGCTCCTCCTCCGTATTATACTCAACCCCCCCCCCCCTCTGATATGCCTCTGTGACCATCTCCTCTCCCATACTCTATCTCTCCCTTCTCTTTACGAACCTGGACATTCGCTTGGTAAATAAATGGTTCCCCGTCCAGCCGATGAGGATGTTCGTAGACACCATGATCACGAAAATCAGCAACACGTCCGTTATCTTCGCTCTGGTTTACAAAACAAACAAACACCGGTAGAGAGATTAGCGATTTCACACACACACACACACATATATATATATATATATATATATATATATATTTAATATTCTATTCGCGCACTAGATCCCAAACTTTCGCGGCTACCTGTCCACATTTGACATGATGATTGGGATTCCTAATGGCGTCTCTCCCCCGGTCGCCGCGTACTCGACCATCACCATCACGAGGAGTAACGGCGCGCATAGCACCTCCGCGAGCGAGTTCTGCTGTGTGAGGGTATATATTTCCCGCATCTCATTCGCTATGTCGGTGCTCTCCGTCATCTTCATTATGTATTTGCAGAAGAATTCGTGCAATATTCCTGGTGGGAGGGGGGGGGGGGGGAGAGAGAAGAATCGTCGCGATAAGAGGAGACAGGTATAGTTGGAGAGGATAACAAACTGCCGCACATAACCGGTGCTGCTTACCGCTGTCTCTGAGGATTGAGGAGGCCATATTGACGATGAACATCACGACAAACTCCCCGTCGAGCCCCCCGTCCAGAAATAGTGCGTTGACGATGAAGTACTGGCCAAACTGCCACGCGAAGAGCAGTGAGTTCGTTTGGCGCGCCCCGTGTGTAATTAGGACATTGAGCTGTACTGACGTCATGAACATGCCCACCTGGAAGATCACCTAATATGTTGGTTGGTGCCGTACAATGACACGGGGGAAGAGGATGAGGAGGAGGAGAATGAGGAGGAGGAGGATGAGGGGGAGAAGGAGAAGGAGGAGGCAGTGAGCACAGCATGCTATAGTGGAACACGCATACGTAAGACATGCCGGCCAACGTTAGAAGAACTCGTCATAAAAGAGAATGTATAAAATGGAAGAAGACTACTCAAGCTTCATACAAGAGAATGTATAAAATGGAAGAAGACTATTCAACCATCTACAACGCATTGCTGGAAGGCTAAAACCGTGCTTTTCATACCTTCGTCGCAACGACGAGCATAACGCCCTTATAGGCGAAGTTCAGCCGCGTCAGCGCTGATATCACATTCCCAATCACGCGCGGGCTATACGATGTTAACGCGCAATAGAGCACGTAGCCTATGTGATCATGTCGCAGACATTCCTTCATCGCCACCATGCCTATGAGCGCGACAACTCCAAAGACTGACCAAACGGCCAGCAGCAGAGTGAAGATTGCTTGGTCAAACGGGAAGGCTAACGGGAGACAAAAGGTCAGCACCATTAGTGGCAAGTAGAAGAGAACCATCGCAGGGTACTTCGTAACACTGAGGACTTCCCAGCACCGAGCTACTCTCCCCCCCCCGCCCGCATCGCCCAGCCTGTTCGCATTCAGCAGTAGATGCAAGGGGTAGAACAGGATTGCCGTCATATTGGCAAGGCCGTAGAGAATTGCGAAAATCCCCACAACTGCCGACGGGCTGCCAGCGCGAACAAGCCGCCATTCAATCATGACCCGGAGGAAACACATCGTGGCGATGATCCCGCCCCACGTGCGTATGTTTTCTCGGCGGACCAAAGAAGGCTTAATGGTGCGCAAGTAGAGGACGAACAAGCACGCCTCCTGCCCGAAGAGGTAGGTGTAATACACCAGGATTTGGAAATCGTAGCCTTCATCCACTTGAGCGCGGTGCTGCCCGATTGTCACGACAAGGATCAATGTGCTCGTTCCCGCGTAGAGTAGCAGCAAGATCGATGCGACGAAAAAGGTTGTTCTGAGGCTTAAGCATGGGAAAAACTTCCATCCTCGATCATTACGGCTCAGGGTGTCTTCTATCGAATCATGTAGAGGCATCAAACTGCTGCCCGTGTTCCTACTCTTTAACCCGGGGCTGCGCACAGGGAACGGGGAGGGTTTCCCCTTCATTTTATTGCTCGTTTTGAGTTTAGACCGCAGTACCTTTTGCTGCGCTTTACTATCCTTTGCGAGAGATGTTGTAGCTTTGTTCTTAGAAGATACGCGTATGCTCGCTGCAGACATTGACGCGTTATCGCGAAGAGCTGCCGATGTAACCTTTTGGCGTTCTGCATCACCAGTCTGGGAGGAAAGTGCCTTACCAACATGATTCCCCTGCTTTGAAGTAGTAGCAGCACAATCGTTGACTCTATTGCAAGCTGGGTTGATTAAGGTTTCAACTGCGCTGGCAGTGGATTGGCCTCCCCCACCATTATTTTCAAATAAGGCGTCGAGGTCGATGATATATGGAATCTTGGGGGATTTCGGATCGCCCCCCCTCCTAGTACCAACGGGACTCTCGATTTTTCTTTTCCCGTTAGAGTTGGCGGTATGTGCGGAGAACTTCGAACCTGGCGTTGAGGGAGCTGATTCTGCCCTCCACGCGTGCATATATTCCTGCTCTTCATCGGAGAGGAGAGCATCAAAGTCAACCACGAGACGACAACGCTTCGGCGTGCTCAATGGCGTCTGTTTGGCATTCTTACTAATTATTTTTTTGTCTTCTTTGTTGTTTGCAGAATTATGTTTTTCCTGTTTTGTAGGTCTGCTATTTCTTTTCGAAATAAAATGGGACTCCTTCAAATGGGTTAGCATAACAGAAGTGCTTTCATAGCGCCGTCCACACCTCGGACATTTAACACCTCTCACGAGGCCTCTTTTAAGTCCAAGTCTCTCCCCACCAGAATTGATCGGCGAGCCCAAACTAATGTCTTCCATGAAAAGAGATTTATGATGTGCTAGAGAATGCACGGGGAGGTCCTGTTAGATGGCCGCCCCCGTTCATCGTGCATCGATGTGGATAGATCGAAGATATAAAACCTAGCATTTCAGCATTTCAAAATGCACTGAATTTTCACATGCGACAGCGTATTTTCCTGATTTTCGTTAGAAAAGGGATCCCAAACTGTACTCTCAGAAACGCTTTAACCGACCGAGTATATGTGTTGCGTGTTGCGGATGTGTTGTAGCCAGAAAGACGAAAATCTTCCCAGCGCTATGCAATGTGTCTACATGTGTCTCATTCCGAATTTTCCTGCCGAGCGACAGTGTAAATCGAGTGGAAGGTCTATGATAAATGCTGCAAAACATGGCGAACATCCTAATAATTCTGCTGTTTTCCCGACGGATAAAACAAACCGGGAGGCGACAGCTTCCTCCTGCGAATGGAAGCCGATGCTTGCTCGAGCGAAACCAAACTCTCGACGGAGTACGTTCACTGGAGGCGCACAGAAAGTGGCGGTGTTCGAAGGTATTAAGTTTTACCATATTTTTTACGATGTGAGATTTGTTTGGCGCGGTTTTCGATACGACTCCTTCAATGCTGTTTCCAGGTTGTACGCAGCAGAATCCGACTTCTTTCTCTTAGGAGACACAGAGCGAGCGCTGATGGGAAAACAATGGCTTTTAGAGCCTCCCAATGATGATATTTCAATGGTGGGGGTTGGAGAGCTAACAGGGTCGCGTGTAACACTAGATGCCAAAACTGATGCGATTGATGAATGCGAGGATAGAAACGTGGGCAGTAATTCGAACACAATTGAAAGAGATACTTCCTCACGAACTCCGAAATCTGTTTCATTCATCTTAGTAATACTTATTCATATCCCTCGCCCCCCCCCTTCCCCCCATCCGATAACTGGTTCTAAGTGATAAGTGCATTCGCTGCCGAGAGGCTGGTTGCAAGTATGTCTGCTACAACCTTCGTGCATTTGAAGACCATTACGAAATTGTTCATCGCCATAGGGTAATTATTCGATAGAATATTTTCACAACAATGGATCCCCATTCACCAAAAATATACGTAAATAGTGTGAGCGTTGCGGTCTGGCTTTTCCGAACGCTCGATATCTCAGCCTTCACATCTCTGGTGATCAAGAATTTTCCATTCTTGGAGTTGTAGGACGCAAGAATTTTCCGTATTTTCTACCTATAATGATGTTATTGTCCCTTTTGGTTCAGAGCGACACGATGCCTTCTTCCTTGCACAAGTGGACATGGGGAGGAAAATGGTGCGTACACGAAAGAAGGAAGCGACAGCACATAATTATACAAATGAAATTCTTACTCCTCACTGTAAATTAAATTCGGAAACATAAACATTAAAATAATTGCTATACGGATAGTGTCTTCAAAATATTGCCATTTTTTTAATAACCCAACGAGATAAATGCGCTGCAAACTTGATCAACCCTCCACGAGGCTGTAGAATCAATAATCTGATCCCTTTTTTAGTTCGAATGCCTTGTCGAAGGATGTGGGCAGAAATTCGCTTGCAGGTCGCTTCTATCATGCAGTAGCCCCTACACATTTAAAGTGCAATAAAAATGTAATCTAGTTAAATATATATATATATATATATATATATATATATTAAATAATATAAATTCCAAATATATTGATTCAAGCAGAATGAAATGATGCTAATACAGTTGTGCAAATTACTCCCCTCAGACCAAATAGACGTCAGCATCTTTCGCATCACCACAAGTTCCCTGTGAGTTATAGATATGACGAACCAAGAAGGTTAGAAGCATCCAGAAAGATATGTTGATTTTGAATTCTGAATTCGGGCTTTCCCACGCTTTTGCTGTAATTATAGTCTCCGGAAGAAATGCGTTTCTCCGTCGTTGGAAGGGACGAGATTCATAGCGTCCTCGAGCACAATTAGAAGTGAATGGGTCAATTGCTTGTTGAAATTTATGAATAGAGACTGTGAGTTGGGTGAAAAGTGCCATCGAGTAACGCGACATACATACGACGAGAATTTGATTTGATTTGATTTTTTAGTCATGATATTTAGGTTATTGAAACATCGATGGATTGCATTAAATTGATTTCGTATTTTGGACAGGAAATGGACGATAAGAGGTACGAAAACAGGCATACCGGCGACAATGTCTCTGTTACTATTGCCCAAGGAAATGCAGAGATGGATTTAGATGATGATGATAGTGCAAGGACCACCATGACATCTTCCGAAGAAAGAACTTCGAAAGGCACATCGATTAATCAAGATAGAAACAACTGTGGCAATGTTCACGGCCATACTGGGCGTGGGATTTCGCGCTTGGGGAGAAGCACGGGGAAATCGAGACGAGTTCCAGCAGTCTTTAGTTTTGGGGCTGCTGAACATGGCCAGGAGGGGGGTTGGGGAACATAGCCTAACGACACATCTTCTGCATGTAGACATATTTATCATTAGTAATTTTATCAGTATAGCCTGATAGCTAGTATATCATCTACACAAAGGACATATACACAAGCATGTATGTGCTTCCATGTAGCATTGCACATCAGTGTACGTACGTTGTGGCTGGAGTGGACAATCTACGACATGTATGTGCAATCAATGGCATAGAATTGCAACGCAGATCCATACGCAAACAGCAGCAATGAACATCAATCATTGAGACGGAACCTCGCGGTTAACTGCAAATTGGGAAAATGTTGCAAAACATTGAATTCATAAATATTCAGACCGAGAGTTTGATCCGATTTGCAACATGTTGTTCTTGTGTTTTAGCAGTGTTTGATGAAGCTGTGCCTAACCAAGTTAAACCCGGAAAATCTATGAACAATTATAGAACCTTCCAAGCCTCGCTAGCTCGTGTTGCGTGATTCCATCGTGAAGAGTTGGCCAAGCGATGCTGCTGCTGCCTAATTAGCTTGCTTGCAACCACTCTCTCGTCATTTTCCCTTTCACTCAACGTCTCCTTTTTGCAGTGTGTCTTTGACGTTTGGCGATCTCTAGATCTGGCTAGCTGGCCGCCTCCGGAAGCATGTCCTCTGCTAGCTCTGGTGCTCTCCAACTCTCAAATAGCTTTCATTTGCAGCATTGGGGGTGGGAATAAGAGGGAAGGGGAAGACATGCAGTGGTGTTGGTGCCTCGAGACACTGGACGTTTTTCAATCCTAATGTGTGGAAGAGCTCGTAGGCGGGGAATGGAGATGACTGCGAGCGCTTGCGAAACCTTTCTTCCTGACTTTTGCAGACTTTTACTGATTTGAGCTCAATGAGTGCGCATGCGTGAAACCACAAGTGCACGAAGTTGCGCCAGTGGTGCATTTGAAAAGCGAGAATCGTTGGATCGTTGGGTTGATTGATTGATTGATTTGTTGGTTCACATTCGTTTTGGCAATCCAAAAGGCTAGCAGGCTAGCGGGGTGCAGGTTTGTGCTGCTTGGAAGCTCTAGACCCTTTCTCAGGCACTGGACCCTCTCAAGCATTCACCACCAGGTCGAATCACGTCAACTTCGACGTTCCAACTTTCGCAGATCATTTGATCGAGTGTGATTGTCAATTCACGTTCATTTCACGTTCCAACAACGCTGGAACGGATTGTTGATTGGCTGGTTGATTGATTTGTTCGAGTTCACATCGACATTCCAACAAAGCGCCAAAATGGGTGAACAAATGAATGAATTGTGCATTTCCACAGGAGCGGTTGAAAGGATTGCAGGTCACGCTGATTCCCCCCGTGGCCTCATGAATGAATCGATCCCAAGACAAAGTGTTTCGCAGGCAAACGCTTGGTTTGCGGTTTCGCGCCAAATTTTAAAAATGAACGCCGATCCTTTTGATGGTGCGACAAAGCTTCAACATTGCCAAGCAGCATTTTCCAGACCGTTGAACTTTGAATTCAATGTTTACAAAATGACTTTGCAGACCATTTGTGCGCAAAATGGGACCCCTTTGCCTCCATGATCCGACCTGTGTAGCTTGTGCAGTGCGTTTAAGTATAAATTAAATTTCTATTTGAACAATTATTAAATCTTAAAGATTTCTAGAGAATAATTTTCCTCTGTTTTCAATGATGGCCGCGCCGGTCGCCATTGTGGTTGATGCTTCTGAACCTACATCAACAGAGAATCCAAATGGACCGCCTTCTGTAAAAAGTACTTCAAGTATGAAGAGTAAGTTTCCGGATAATTCTGAGGTGAAAAAAAGATCCACGAAACAGGTAATGAATGACATGTCTAAGAATCTATCTATGCGATGAGGATCAACAATGCATAATAGTAAACTGCCAGATTTCTTCTGTTAATCTGATGTTATTTTTCGTCAGAATGGAAAAGCAAACAAACATAGAAACCAAAGGGGAAAAGCTAATCGGTAATTTAGATTTGATGCCATTCAGTTTTCAAAGTGATAACGTCAAGATTCATGTAATAGCCTGGAGGAGGAGAGGAAAACCAAAATTCTAAAGAAGTAATTTAGAGCTCCATCACAGTCTATTTTGTTGACCAAATTTGGCTTATCCATAGACTAGCTGAGCAAAACGCTAGATTTGAAAGACATAAAAAACGACGAGGAATGCTAAAGAAATTACAAGTATTTTCATCAATATTGATTGTGATTATGTAAATCTAAATAACATTATTAATGTATGGAGTGTCGAGCGAAAGGGGAGGACAAGCAGCATTTTCTTCTGGGAGTAAAACAAGGACCAAAGGTCGTTCATCCATTAAAAAAAAACCCTTTGATTCTTATACAATATCCTGATAGCTCGTGGATTCAGTGAAGCGCTACCAGACACAGATATTGAGCGTCTTAGGACAGGTTTATTCTCAAGAAATTATCCCCATGTTTCTCAAATTACACACCCACAGGTTGACATAGACGGGAAAGGGATAGACTCAATCAACCCTTCACATCTTAAAAAACAAGGGGTGATATCAACTTGGTTTGTTTTGTACCAGTGTGATGATAATTTAATTAGATTCCGCAAAGCATTGCTACAAGTCTGACGCCATTGCTACAAAAATTGGATATGAATGTTTCACCTTCCACAACTATTCGAAGTGATGAGAGAAGTGATGAGAGAAGCATAAAAAGTTCGAAAAGCGCAAGAACAGGACTCTCTCAATCGCAAAAACTTTCAGCTGTGCGTAGACCCGTAAGAAGGTAGCAAGTAGCGAGTATTGTCGTCGATCTCAATAAAAAATCGTGTTTCTAAATGCTCATAATTAATCTAGATCTCGTTCTTCTGGACGCAAAGGACCCGGAACCCGTAATAGGACTTACTCTGCTAAGACCTACTCTGCAAAAACATACACACCAGCAAGGCCATCAAAAACTACAGGGCGCCATGTTTTGATCGCTCCATGGGAAAAACCTGAGAGGTTTCTCATACTGACAATGATTGCGTGACAGACTAAGTTTGTGATGAATTATTACACAAGGGTTACAAAACTGTCACGGAAAGTAGTTCCCGCACCAATGCGCAAAGAATCAGTAAATAGAAAAAAGGTTATAGGGGTAAGTGAAACAAGTAGCATGAAACAGCATAAATCAATAGTCAATTTAATTTGGTTCTTATCTCAGCAAAAAAGTAGCAGAAAAGAAATACCGATGCGTGGGAAGATGGCATTCGGGTACCAAGAGTTTTGAAATGATATTTGAGTACTAATTACCACACAAACAGAGTTGGAAAAGCGACCGCACCCTGGGATCGCCCAGAAATTAGTACAACGATGTGTAGTTTCCCCTTTTCCCTGGAACTATGTAAGTCATTTTTTTTAAAACAGGCATTAAGTACACCAAAAAAATCTTAAAAGCTCCTTCTTGGACTGATAAAATCCAAGGTCGTAAGGTAATGATCGAACAGAACGAGCTAGTAATCCTAAATTTATTCTTCATAATTCATATGATCTTGGAGGTTTTTGCACCACATCAACCATCAAAAGAGATAAAGGAACGATTCAGCAAAAAGATGATTACTCCAGTTAGAAGCGATGCAATGCCTCGGGCTTCCTCACGTAGGCACCTGCATCAAGGAAGCCATTTGAAATCCGGAGGCGCTCCACAGGTGAGTCGCATGAATATTTGATGTAATCTGTGCTAACTAGTTTCTCGACATTTGTCAGGTGGAAACTTTAAATCATCCAGGGTAAATGGAATCTGAAGCTTTAAGATGTTGTACTTAATATTGTTTTGATGCAGCTCGCCAGTGGAGAAATTTTCATATAGGGGGAGAACCTTGGTAATAAACAAATCAACCTCGGTGATTAAAAATATATATCTAATCAGTGTATCGCATGAAACGGGATATTTTGTTGATATCCTTCATCGCCTGCAATCACTTTTCTAAGGACCCAAATCCATGTAATCGACCTGTCTATGAGCTACCTGAATCACCCCCAAGCACTAAAAGTTTCAAACCAGCATGGTGGCATACCAAGGTATTTGCCAGTTGGGTATCTGTTTTTCCATTTCAATTTAAATCACCAACTTCGAGAGACCTTAATCTTTATGATATAAATTTTCATTTTTTATTCAGCAAAATATTTGATGATGGACCAATATCACCTGGCTATGTGCAACTGGGTAATGGAAATATTGCATTTGAGCCAACCGTGGAGCTAAAGACAATCTTCATAATGAAATGGTGTCATTAGGGCATGCGCGATAAAAATGCCCATTGCCTTGATACCACCTGCTTGGCGAAGGTGGATTGCACCCGCCACCGGGACCTGCGTAGCAAAGTTCTAGGGTTTCATAGCCTGTGCATGTTTGCTCAGAGTATAAATAATAGGCAGACACAGCATGCATATCTAAATTCCATTATGAGAAGTGCTGGAGTGTAACGAGTACGCATTAGCTTTTATGCGCACATGCGTGTAGCGAAACAAAATCAGAGCGAACCGCCATCCAGCCATGTACAGCAATGATAGCATTAGATGCGCTAGTGATCGCTACATTTCAAGTCTAAGAGGTCGTAACAACACCCGAGCCACCTCCAAAATGAATGCACAATCTAGCAATCTAGCTAGAAGCTAGCTAGCAAGCAATGCTAGAATGCTGCAGGCACACGTCTTAGATGATAAGACGTCCCACTCACTTCACTAGCTAGCTAGCTAGCTAGTTCAGCGTGCGTACCAACTAGCAACTGCTGCGATGTCTAGATGTGCTAGCTCTAGATCTAGCTAGCTGCTAGTCTAGTGGTAAGCAATTGAGAATCGAACGAATTTTTAAGGAAAACTTTAATTGAACTTAGAGAAACACAGAACAAAAGCATTTTCTTGTCTACAATTCAAATTATATGCTTTTGTATCTAGATGTGCTACTATACTTTATAGACTACACTTCTAGACTACAGTCCACTTTTGGCCTTCTAGCTAGCTAGCCTTGCTAGCTTGCTAGCCTGGTACTGATAACATTTTACTCATTTTTCAGCTTCCCCGAGCAATTTCACAAACTGTGAGAATCCGAGCCCGGACTACAAATAAAAGTAGCAAGAAATTAGATTTACTGCCAAGAGATGTGTTTTTTTATAGTGTTTGGCTAAAGCAATGAATATAGATTATATATGAGGTCATAAGCTACCTGCGTTGCATATTTAGCGTATATCGCCTCCACTTGGCTCGGAGGGATTGTTACGTCGATCGTGCGGCATCGACTTGCAAAACTGAAAAGAAGCATGCGTCAATATTGATCGACATCATATGGACATTTGGTGTAAAAATGTGTTTGGGTTTTAATATCTCTGCAATTACACGAGTGGCTTACCTTTCCTTCGTGATATACTTTCCTTGTGAAGAGAGGCGTCTGAATACCGATAGCAGCGACATTCCTGCCGTTGGAGTCGTGGATATTGAATAAAAATGCATGAAAGGAGATCCAATTCGCCAAGCATAACACGACAAATACGTATATCGCCGATACAGCAATTTCAAAGCCATAACAACAACAACAGCAACAACAACCTTGCGCGTAGGCTGCCTGGCTCAAGCGTCCCACAAGGGCCGTATCGATGACTCCTATTGACCAAACATTAACATATATATATATATATATATATATATATATATATATATCCGCAGCATATCAGGACAGCAGATATGGGTTGAAGAAGCAATGAAATAGACCAATCGGATTGCTGTAGAGCGACGGTGCTCCTCCTTCTCCTCCTCCTCCTCCTCCTCCGCCCCCTAGGCTACTGTCCCCTCCCCAAGCTTGCCGAGGGATGGAAGGCGGGTCGCCTCTGGAAAGGCATTTCCAAAAAACGATGTAAGTTGGCGGTTTTGCACGCGTGCATATATAGTGAATTCGGGCACAAACAATGCTCCGCAGCACTTTCTTTCAGTTACCTTCCTTCAGCCAACGATGACCCCCCCTGATCATGCGCGCTTTGCGATCGAAAGCTTGGGCGGTCTGTTTGGGTAGCGTAGCGGCGGTTGGCGGGAGCACCTCCGTACCCCCCCCCGAATCCTGACAACCGAGGTGCAGCTCTGGCTTCGTTTCTGCCCTCTTCCGCGAGGTCCTTCCCGGCGGCTGTGGCGCCTTGGAACCCCGCAGGTCGTGAGTCGAGGAAATCGTCGTCAAGAATGCGGAGAACCTGCTCTCGGGGAACCAACGGCAGCGCGCACAGAGCGATTCGATGAAGCAGAAGGAAGAGGAGAAGAAGAAGGCGAGACGGAGAAGCAAGAGAGAGGCCGACAGAAAGGAGAACGAAAGGAGGGTGGGGAAGGGGGTGAGGAGGATAGGAGAAAATATGTTTTAGTACTATGACCCAAATTCTTAACAATTAAAGGACGCGTATGCATTGATCCTCGCTATCATCCAAATCGCGCTCAAACTGATTTACAATGTCAAATCGGCGGACCAAGGGGAGAGCCTTATTGACCACATTTTCACACATACTACAACTACTACTACTACTACAACTGCTACTACAACTACCACTGCTTCTACTACTACTACTATTACGTCGCCTACAACTACTGCTGCTGCTGCTGCTGCTGCTGCTGCTGCTGTGTTTGCGAAGATGACCCTGGGATCGACAGAGAGAGTTCCCTTGGTGTCAAAGTCCAACAGCCCTGAATCCGAAAGGTTCTTTGCTTCATCCACATCAATCGCCGCGTAAAGAGCCGCAGCAACCTCAGGATATACCTGCAAGTTCAAGCATGCGAAGAAGAAAGGGGGGGGGGAGGGGGGGAGGGCATTCATTCGGCAAATATGACCAAGGCGAAAAGGACGCAGAAGTAGTAGCAGCAGAAACGAATATCGTATTAAGGGAGTGGGGGGGGGAGGGGGGTAATTATGCGGGCGACCCCAAGTTGGTGAGAGGCGATGATAACACACACACACACACACACACACACGCACGTACATAAATACTATCATTCTCTTTCACAGAGTACTGCCGTCTACTACTACTACTACCACTACTACTACCACTACTACTACTGCGTAGTAGTAGTAGTAGAACTACTACAACCTGGACCATCCCTGTTTCAGGATTCATGTCTCCATACATGCCCAAATCAGTAGCTCTGCTGCTGCTGCTGCTGCTGCTGCCGTAATAACTGCCTCCCCGTTTGTCGGGCTGCTGCATCGTCGCTTTCGAGGGACGATAGTAAGAGGAAGGCCCGTCTCCTCCGCCGCCAGCGCCTTTGCCAAAGGAATTGATTAACACACCACTTCAGTAAAGCATTCTCGAGATCTACTTATCCCGCAATACGCTCGCAAACCAAAGGCAAAGCAGCTCTCTGCTCGACTCGTTTTTTTGCTTGTCGCTAGCATTCTCGCGTGTGATATATGCGGTTTGAAGCCTCTCGCTTTCACTACCTGCGGCGCCAGGAGCGGGGAGCGCGGGGTTTTGATAAGGCGCGTATCGATCGTCCTTGTCGCGGTGGGTATAGCGCCCTGTGGAGAGAGCGGTTGCAGGAGGTGGATCTTGATGCGAAGAACCATGCCCTTCTCCCACCACCTCTCCATGCTCTCCACGCACTTGGCGCAGCATGCGAGAAGAGGACGACGACGTGGAATGGCGGCCGCCTTTGTTCGTTGTTTTCGAGATGGTTTTTAGGCACGATGTGGTGGATACTTTTCCGTTTGTGTGGGTGTGTGCGTGCAAGCGTGTTTGCCTTGTTGCGCAAACAGGGGTGTGACGCGTCTAATGCGATTCGGCATGTTCGGTGACAATGGGCTGCTACCTCTTGGCTGGCGTGCTTGCTGCTCCGTCCAAGGGGATCCATCGCCAAATCCAAGTCGCGAGCTTGTGTCAGCGTATTCCTGAGGACACGCAAACGTTAGGCGATTATCCTTGGCAAGAAGTGCAAGAGCGCGTTAGTGGCTTCGTCAACTGCTGTAATGAATCGGCTCTGCTCTGCAATACTAGGCCGCCAACCTGCTTCTCTCTGATGGACGCGGCATCTTTCTTCGCCGCCCCTGGAATAACGGTGCTCCGGGTGAATGGGTCTGGCTGTTGGCTGCTGTAATAGGAAGGCCCTCCGCCGCTGTTTTCGTGTGCCTTTTTGGAGAAGGCAGATCTCGATTCGAAGCCTGCGGTTTGTTTATGTGCCCGTGTGCTCGTAGCCAATGTGTGTGTGTGTGTGGAGGGGGAGTGGGGAATGCCTGCGGTGCTCCCTCCTAGCCTCTATGTCGTGTTTGGCGTACGGTTTCTTTACGTGTGTGTGTGTGTGTGTGTGTGTGTGTGCGCGCGCGCGCGCGCGCGTGATTAAATAGAGGAAGATTGGGAGAGCAAGAGGGGGGAAAGTCCCGCCGCATCGATTCTATTCACCCCGCAAAAGAAACAAGTACCACTGTACGGATCGACGTTGTCATCACGTCCGAAGGGCGCACCCCTGCCGTCCCCGCGGCTATAGTGCTTTCGAGAAGAGTGCGGCACCGATTCTCCTGCAATGAAAACAAACATAGACACATATTATATATATATATATATATATATATATATATATATTGACGCTACTATTGAGTTGTCCCCTCAAATCCTGTTGGAAAGATTGCTTCTCTCTCTGATATCCTATTTCTCTCAGCAGCCGATGGCCCAGGGGCAGAAAGGTGTGCACTCGAGGATCCCCTCCCCACCCCTTTCCCCCCCTCCCCCTTTCCCCCGGTCACTTCCCTAGCTTTGGTTCTTCGGTGTTTAATTTCAAGGAAGGAATGGCGTGTATTTTTACCCTTCCTTGCCGTCAGTTTCCCTGCTGCAGTTTGCTGATTGACAGCGTATTTGGAGGGAGGCGCCAAGTCTGTTGGCTTCAGAGTGATGGAGGAGCGTACAAGGCTACCGCTGCCGCCATATCGGCCGTTTGCGTAGCCATGGCTGATTGAATCATCGTTTCGTTGCACCTTCGCTCGGTAGCGATCCGCCCATTTGCCGTCTTCTATTCCGCGGCTACTCCTTCCCTGATATATATATATATATATATATATATATATATAATGAACATATCCACGCGAGGTCATCATCTACACATGTGCTTACGGGGGTGGGGAGGGCTGCATGATAAATCGCTTGTGCGAGTTGTTGTTCGTTTTTCCCCTTCCGGAAAGGGGATCGTGTGATATGAGTTATGATTATCATTGTCAGTAGAATGCCATCATCATCATCATCATCATCATCATCATCATTCTTCTTATCACCCTGCCACTGCTCCTAGACGCTGCAGGAGGATTATCATTCCACGTTAGCACCGATGCTACCTGCATAGAGAGGCAGGGGATAATAACATCACGACGGCAAAGAACTACAAGTCGCCAGTCTCTCATAGACATCAGAGATAACTTTCCAACTCGCTGCCCCTACCCCCCCCCCCCATTGCACAACTTGTACATCTCGAGAATTCTGACCCCAACGCTCCTTGTGACTTTAGCCCCCGCCGGACGGACGTCTCGGCTTTCTCCCCCCCCCTTTGGCATTTGACTGAAACGAGAGTTCTCGGGATCACCAAATCGCATGTTAGTAGGGTCGCTCTCTTGGCCATATCGATGTGATGAGGGAAGCACCGGGGCAAACGAGGAGGACGCAGCAGAAGTAGACACCCTGCTGTCTGCATCATAGTCAGCTCCGCCCCCACCCCTCTTCGCTCTCCACGCCTGCCCATACCTGGAGGGGTTCGAGGTGTTGTCGCTGCCGTGGTAATTGTCCTCGTAGTCTGCAGAGAAGGAAGTAGTGTTAAGGAAATAATGAGGGGGTAGGAACGGTATTGCTTTGAACTAGCATTTTTTCTTTCTAGCGCTGCGCCCAATGCAGTTCTATTTCATCACGCGTATACAACACACTAACATACACACACACACACACACACACACACACACACAAACAGACACACTCTGAATATACATCAATAATGGAAATACGGGTATACCTCTCCCATACAGAGACCCTCGGCCACCGATCCCTCCACTTGCTGGACTGTACTCATCATTCAACCTACTATTACCCAACCCTCCGCCATAGCGTGAAGAAGAAGCAGCCCCTTCTCTTCTTGAGGAGTAGTCCGGCTGCGAGTCATACCGGTTTGCATGGAGATCGTCTCTATAGCTGCTCTGTCTTCTACCCTCATAGCCTGTTTTTGCGACACCTCCCCTGTAATCCTGGTCCGGCACACTGTACTCTCGGCGAGGAGGGGGGTTCCTTACTACGGATGATTCTCCCCAGGCAGTTGCTCTCTGCTTAGGAGCAGCGTACCCCACCTGATTCCGAAATCAATGGTTAGCGTTTTTTGCTAATTTTTGAATGCAGTAGCTTTAAAGTTTGCATATCGTCAGGCATAATAGGCTCGTGGGTAGACAGTACCGAATGTCCCGGTTTTCGTTCCGAACGATGGGCGGCAGAGCTGACCGAATATCGATCCTCCGTCTCTTTGAGCCCGTAGTCGTTCTTTTTGACAGAGAGCTTGGATAAAGCGCCGGACAGAGGGTTCATGTAGCTGGTTTGATTTGGGTGTTTACGAGGAAATGTGCTGCTCCCCTCCATACCCTCGTCGTAGATGTTGCTGCGAGATTCCACGGGTGATCTGACGTAGAAGGAAGGGGCGTAATTGTGTTTTAAATCGGATTTAGCGAAGCTATATGGATTTTGTGTTGGTGTGTGTGTGTGTGTGTGTGTGTGCCCGCGCGCGCGGGTGGAGGGGATGGGGGGGAAGTAAGGGAAGCGAGAATATTTATGTTTGAAGTCAATAAACATAAATGCGATGGTCACTTTAACTTCTTTGAATGGCGGACCTTTGCTTCTGAATCGCCTTGTGATACCTGTGGATACGGTGACCGCCAAAACACAGCAAGGACAGCATGCGTAAGCAACCGGAAAGTGTGCATACTTTGCTGAGAGATACCTTTTTTTCATCTCACGTTCTTCAGATGAAGTTAATCCTACAGCACTTTTGATCCCTTTGGCATCACAACAAGCTACATTACTTCGGCGTCGTGGGGGCAGCGAAGATCAGACTCATTTTCAAGGAAGGAAGGAAGGATGGCTATTATAAGAGAGGTGCAGGAAACCTGTCATGGTCTGCTTATTCTTAATCATACGATCAAGCCTAGAGGCTTCCTCCACTATGGCAGATATGTCCCTTCTCTCCATTGTATAGTGGGCGAGGGTTACAGCGGAATAATGGCAGGGGGGAGAACTTTCCGAGGGAAACCCTTTCGTTTCGCTTGTTGGTAAACGAAACTAAAACGCAGTACATTTCCATCAGGATAGAAGCTATTTCGATTGTCGCAACTAAAAATATCCGATGCAAATAACCCGAATGCGACTTGGGATTCTCATTGTCACACACAGGAAGAATGCATCCGCCTTCGAAATCTGTACATCATCGCGATGAACGAGATTTGTGCAAGAAATATCGTAATGAGTAGTTTCATTTGCACGACCGACTTTTGTAGAATTGAGCCTATGAAAGGAATAATTCAAAACTTTATTTTAGATATTTTCCGGATAAATACTTTTCTTAAAATAATCACGAAAACAATCTCGGAGCAGCACACATAAGGGGAAGTATGGAGGATGAGGCTGCCATCGAAGTATCTGCTGAACCCGCAAATGGAAGGAGACGGCTGGAACTAGAGACCCCTCTTACTATCGAAGTAAGTTCCAAAAGGCATCCTTCCCCGACGAAGGGGGCTTTACGCCTCTCGCCCGGAATGTATCCGAGCCCAACCTTAAACAAGAAGGTACAGAGCAATTATTGATATGAACGTCATGCCAGCACGCTGCAGTTTCGAACAGAACTCCCATTCGTTTTTTGCTTCGAACAATTCCATTCTGCTATGCTCTAAAGAAGCTTTTTGGGGGTGGGGCTGCGGGCATTGGATCGTCAAAACTTAACAAATGGGCGACGTTGTTGACGTAATAGGTTGTCCAGTTCGGCGAAGTAGTCGTCGTGAAGGAGAAAGCAGATGTGAAAGGGACGAAGGACGTTGTAAAGGTTCATCGTCCTAACGTGTAACAGTCTATGAAATATTTTTGACCCACTTCTGGTGTTAAGGGAGGAGGAGATGCGAAAGTGAAGAAAAAGAAGAAGAAGGCAGTCAAGCTTCGGTTTCTCATCAAAGC
The DNA here is from genome assembly GCA_000320545.1 of Bigelowiella natans CCMP2755. Lineage (NCBI taxonomy): Eukaryota > Cercozoa > Chlorarachniophyceae > Bigelowiella > Bigelowiella natans. Next base: position 7,421 of record ADNK01003005.1, on the reverse strand, counting down.
CTGCAAGGGGGAAACTGAGGTAAGATTAGTGCTAGTAGGCATACTATAATAAAGTTTTTACATTATTTTTGATATGTGATAAATACATACATGTTTACATAATATAATATATATATATATATATATATGAACGTATCGCGTACTATCGATGCATGTGTGTGTTATTGAAACGGAAACACTCTAGGATATCCAGCGCGCCTTGGACGCGAATGCGGACCCAAACGAATGCGACTCTACAGGCCGCAGTGTTCTCTCCGTCGCAATCTCAAAAGACTTCAGCAAGGTGGTGTTCGTCCTCGTTATTGTGCAGTTTGTTGGTTGCAAAGCGCACCTTCCAAGGAACAAATCTTGCGCTGAACCCCCCCCTCCCCTCCCGCAAATAAAAAAACGATTTGAAGATCGACGTATCATCGTGGTCGTTATTGTTGTTGTTGTTATTGTTGTCGTTGTTGTTGTTGTTGTTGTCATCGTATAGGTTATAAAGCTGCTTGTTGACCGCAGCGCCGACTTGAATGCTTGCGATGACGGGGTGGGTACGCAAAGAGGCAAAGTGTAATGAGAAGAGGGGGGGGACAGGGGGGGGGGGGAGCGCGAGCAAAAGGGAGAGAAAGAGAGAGAGAAGACGTAAAGCAACAAATATTCCTCTGATAGCGAAGCGGAGGAGCATAGATTATCCTCCTGATTTGATGTGATTATGTATTGCTTGTGTGCTCATTGTTGTCGCGCAATCATTAGGGTTGGACTGGGATGCTACAAATGGCAAATAGACCCAAACTGCATGTAAACAAGACTTTCTCTTCAACAATACTGATTTAGCCAAGTATCAGAATTAGAGAAAAAAATGAACAAGGAAAATGCTGCGTCCGAGTGCGTGTTGTCACTTGTTGTTGGAAAATAAACAAAGGGGATGATCGGGTACTTCGTGAGCATGAAAGGAGACGTGACCGCCACAACAAGGACGCGGTAATTCATAGCAAACACATACAAACTCGCGCTCTCTCTCTCTCCCTCTCCCTTCCTACACACACACACACACACACACACACACACAGAGCATATTGAAAAACAAATATGTGTGTGTATTCAAAGGATATATAATATATATATATATATATATATATATATATATATATTCATTTATTTATATGCTATGTACTTCCGGCAACAGTTATAATATATAAAAAAAATTATATATATATATATATATATATATATATATAATATATAAATAATAAACATGCTATGCACATCTTCCGCCTGCACCAGCATAACGACAAAAATGATTTCAATACGCTCTCTTTCTTCGCATGGTATATCCCAACAGCACCAGCAGCACTACTAGTAGTAGCAGCTTTGCGAATGAACGCTTTCTAAGCCTCTGTTGGTTGGGGAGGAGGGGGGGTCACCACACTAAAGCGTTATGCTATTCACCATCCAGAGGGTGGAGTGTACTGCATCTGGCCTCGAAGAAGGGGGCAACTGCTGGGACAATCAAGGTAATGGCGGAGGAGGCTTGTTTTGAATGGACACAGCACTCAACTCTTTCTTCCTACATCCCACGGAGCAATGCAAAAATACGGAATATAATAATATGTATATATATATATATATATATATATATATATGAATATTTGAGTAAAGAGAGGCTTGTGATTGGTAAACATGACGGATAAGTGCCGCTGTTCCTTTATGGCGAGCCCCTGCCTCCCTGCGCTCTACCAATTCGGTGGCGTTTGGTTTTTCTGGTCAACCACGTATGATTCTTGCTAACACAGCGTCTCGTCGAAGCTGGGGTTAGTGTCAATCTCAAGGATACGGAAGGTGTGAGCGGTGTTAATCAAGTATAGAGGACAGACGAAATGATGACGAATGTGGTGATGATGACGATAAATAGTCAAAATCGCACTCGATCACCAAAAGGCTGAGAAGCTTTTGATGTTACTGCTGGCAGCGAGGCAATGCATTGTTGTTTAATGCCGCCAAAGTCCTCTAGAATGGATTTGGTGTGCGTTTGAACATACGAATCACGGTGCGAAGTAATCAAACTTACGTCGCATCTTGCTTTGAGCTGCGAGATCGCGGCTCTCTGCCCCCCCCCCCTTGCCGGAGTCAATTACCACTCTGAAACGAATCATGAATACCAATCGTACTGCAAGATGGCCTTGCCATTACAATACTATAATATCGTCTTTATATTATATGATAATATGTCAATATATATATATATATATATATATTTATTTATTTATTATTTTTTTTTTTCATCTCTCTCTCTGTGTATTTATATATATTCCGCGCTGTTATGTAGGGATTACTGCTTTATCCGCCATTTGCTTCAAGGGGCAGCAGCAAACAAGCATCCGTAATAGTTGTGATGGAGAAGCGGTAGGAAGATTAGTCACATCCATCGAGTGAATATGCCCATATCATGCCATATACACTGATAGCACCTGGGAGAGGACGATGCAATCCACGATTCCATACAAACGCTGCTGCAGGTGCTGTGAGTGTATATGAGAGATGGATAACGACAGTCAGCGAGATTCCAAAGGCCTTATACACATCAGCATATTGAACGTCTTGAACGACTTATCATTTCAAATAACGCCGAATAACCCCATCCATATGCGTGCCCCGTGCGCTTCAATACTACCACATGGGACGCTGTGCGTGTGACGTCTCTCCTATTTGCATTTCTCCCCCCAAAACCCTCAAATAACATTCCCCATTTTCTTGTTTGTTTAGTTGGACGCCGATCCCTCAATCACTGATAAGATATTCTGGAACCCCCTGCACTAGTAATGCGCGACAATAGCAAGCTGCTGCGGAATAGGGGAATGAATTCACAGGGGCGGGGATAGAGTGCATTGGAAATCCTTCCAGCGCTTTTTCCCCCGCAAAATAAGCATTCTTGCTGGCGATGTAGACGCTGTTTCTTCTGTTACATGCGTGGTAATGGCCACGTCGCCGTTGTAATGCTCATTGCTGCGTATATTGTGTGGTTGGGATGTTCAGTGCTGCGTTTTCGAACACATTCTCTGCGGTGGATTTGCTGATAGAGCACAAGGCTTCGGTGAAGGCGAAGGTAGCAAAGCGATGAACGGACTAATTCTCTATGTTTCAGTTTGCTGTAATAAATATTATATATATATATATATATATATATATATATATTATATGTATGTTTATAAATATTCTAAACATTACTTAACACATTTACACAACATGTACTATATATATATATATATATATATATATATTGATTATTTTTCATAACATGTACTCGTGCGTGTATGTGTGTGTGTGTGTGTGTGTGTGTGTGTGTGTACATAGGACAGCAAAGGCAGGTCGCCTCTGCATCTTGCAGCACAGCAGGGTTCTTTTGAGGTGCGACAGCAGACGATCTCCCTCGCATTCACATCCCCCACGCACATGTTCCGCGTCAGCAAGTGCCAAGCATGCCTCCCAATAAGCAGGGCAGCATATAAAGATGATCGGAGTCAATATGATTATCTATAATACACACACACACACACACACACACACACACACATCTATATGTATAATATATATATATATATATACATATATATATATATCTGCACATATGTACATATCTGCAGAGTTGCGTTCGACTACTCTCCAACCCTCGCCTCCGCTGCTTCCAACGCCGCCAAAGTACTGAGAAGGGCGCGCAGGGCAATCAAAGCAGCTCCTCCTCATCATCATCATCATCATCCTCATCCTCATCCTCATCGTCGTCATCGTATCCTCACCCTCCTCGCGAGCCTCTTCGAGCGACTGCTAAAGACTGGGAGGTAGATCGAGGAAGGGGGGAGGGGGGGGGCGCTTGTTAATGAATGCTATTATGATGGAGGCGATTGTAGCCATTGTGGGGGCAGTGAAGGTGTTGGAAGTGTGTGATTTAGAGCACGCGTTTATGCGTCTGTCAAGGAAATCGTTCCGAGTGTGAGAGTGGAGATAGTAGTGTGATTGCTCTGCGCTTAAATATTGCTACTGCCATCATGTGCTCCTTCTTCACCTTATAGACGCGGAGTGGTAGTGGTCTAGTAGTTCCAGGCCAACGTCGGCTCTGTATTCTGTTTCAGTGTGTTCTTTGGTTTCGCGCCCCATTGTAACTGTGAGCAGGTGGATAGAGAGGGGAGGACTCCGCTGCACTTAGCCGCGCAGTTTCGCTCTCATGGGCGCTTGGTTGAGTACCTTCTGCGAATGAAATGCCCTCCCAACCTCGAGGACTACCACGGCAAAACCGCCTTGCACAGGACGGCGGAGCTGTCGGACCAAAAGTCCTCTTCCACCACCACCACCACCACCACCACCACACACGTCTAGCTCTACATGTGCATTCCTTTCGCGCCGTGTGCGCACGGTTTCGGTTGAATATATGTTCTCGTTCGTATAGTAAAAGAAGACGAAGAGAGAGTGGAGAGGAGGCATAGAGGAAATAGATTCGAAGATCGTCATGAAGTGCGTTATCGTGCAAGGCCACGCTCGCACCCACACGGCGTTTTCTCGTATCTCCAAAGAGGATTTTCACACTTGCAGCCACGACACCGCGCATCGCATTACAACGAGCACATGAAGAGAGAGAATAAATCTGATTTTCCTTCTTCTTTTCCTCTTCCCCCCCCCCTCCCTCCCTCCCTCCCCCCCCCCCCCCCCCTGCAACCGAACGAAATGCGTGATGCTATAATTGAATTTGAATAGGGGAGAGGCTGCTGCAGCGATCTGCTCCTCCCTCCTGTCGTTCAAAGCCGACCCTAGAGCTCGTGACTCCTCCGGAAACACGGCAATACATCTTGCAGCTAAAGCAGGCCAGGTAGAAGTGGCCAGGGTGCTGCTGTTGAAGAATGGCGGCGACTCGAAAGCGGCGGGGGTTTTGACCCGTATTGTGAACGACAACGGGGAGACTGCGCTGCACGTGGCCGTCACGTCCATCCACCAGAATGCGTATCAGTTTGACAGGGAGTGGAGGGGGGGGGGGAGGTTGGGGTATATGTATGTTTTGCATATGTGAATATATATATATATATATATATATATATATATATTATACATATATGTGTTTGTGTCTTCAATAATCTTCCGCCACCTGTCTCCGCCTTTTGACCTTCGCATCTGCCGTTTGTTTGGGTAACTTACGTCATTGATGCTGTGGGGTGCTGTTCTCTACTACTGTATACAGATTGTGCGACTGCTGCTGCAAGCCAAGAGCGACCCAGATGCTGTACATACCAAGGTGGTAACTACGTGTGGTGTAGTAGTATAGTGTGCTCGTTTCAGCGAGGATTGTGAGCATCGCTCATTCCTATTGAGAAATTTGTTTAGAGGGAGGGGCGGGGGTGGGGGGGGTGTTGTTTGATTGTCACTGGAGGCAGCATTCAGTATTATCTCCTTGTCCTTTTGATCTCTACTTTGCATTATTATCGACGCACACGGTTGGTTGGATACAACTTGTGCAGTGCGAGTTAACCCCCCCCTTCCTCCATTAATGCTATGTTCTTTCCTTTCAGTAAGCATTTCCTTTGATCGTGCGATGGCCTACCCCTAATCACTGCGTATTGTGCTCAGTGCAAGCAGACGCCATATGAGAGAGCTTTGGTCTCAGGAAAGGTATCGGTTGTAGCAGTAGCAGCAGCAGCGGCAGCAGCAGTAGTAGTAGTAGTAGTAGAGAAATCAAAGATTCATACTCGAAATTGAGGCCATAGTAAACGGGTGTTTCTTCTGCACGATGGATGCGCCTATCGTGCCACCGAAGAAGAACGGCCATTTATTTTTGGCTCTCAGACTGCGGATTTTCGCTGATTTTCTGAGGGTTCTCAGCGACCGAAAAGCCAGTATTATTTATTATTCCGGGGTAGTTACTTCTATGATGCAAGGCTTTGCGACAAAAGCAGCACGGGCAGCTTCGTTGCAGCAAAATCGAAAACGATCAGGACTTGTCGGGCATAGCATTCGCGCTCCTGGCCTAATTTATTGAACGCTTCCACCTCCTACCCCCTCCCCCTTTCCGTCTCTGCTGTCGTTTTTCCATTTAGTCGGACATTCGTAACGTCCTCCGCATCGCTCGATACCCTCCGCTGCTGCGATCTGTCGCAATGAATGATGGGCAAAAGCTCGAGAAACAGCTTTTTAGTGGCAGTAGTAGTAGTAGTAGCAGTCGTCGTCGTTGTAGTAGTAGCCTGGATCTCGCAGCTTCTATTGCGACGCTCCCAGAGTCACCAATACGGGTTGCCATTCGCCATAGGTAGCTGCTGCTGCTGCTGCTGCTGCTGCTGCTGCTCCGGTTGCGTTGTTATAGCTCTTGTTCTTGATGACGATGAGGATGATGATGATGATGATGATGATAATAACGATGATGACGATGACGATGACAAGGATGATGATGATGATGATTGATGATGATGATGGTGAGGACGAGTATGATGACGTTGGTGATGATGATGGTTGTTTCGTCTGAAGGGAATTCAAAGCCTTGAGACGCAATGAGTTGGAGGCTCGCCACAAACACGCAAATTCAGCACATTCTGCCTTTTGTTTGAATCTCCATGACCCTCCTCCCCCCCTTCTTCTCTTCTCTCCCTTTTGCTGCATCTGTGCACAGAGCGCCAAACGGCCTCCGCGTATTGCTTCAGAATGCGTCCAGTTTGCCCGAGAGATCTGCCCAGGCCCTTCATGCGGCTGTGCGTGATCCAAAAGTGATCATAGAGGCGATTGCCATGTCGCCGCTCAACCTGCAGAATCATGATTACGACGATGACGATGACGATGATGATGATGATGATGATGATGATGACGAGAATGGTGGTACGAGCAACACTGGTTGTAGTGGGAAGCTTGGAAGTGGAGATGGAGACACCGTCGATGACGAAGGCGGCGATAGAAAAGAGCTTCCATTGCAACGGCTACCTCCAAATGCCGAAATCGTCGAGCTGCTCATAGCTGCAGGAGCACCCGTAAACAGCACCGTGGACAGCAGCAATAGGCAATGATTCGGGAGGGGGGCAGGGGGGGAGAGCTGTTGGAAGTGATAGAGAGAGGGTGGAGGGTGGGGTGGAGGCAGGAGGGGGGTTAACGAGAGAATAACGGAGTGTGGCGAGCATCATCACTGTCGTTGTAGCGCGTGTGCTCCTTTGCGAATTATGTTATCGAACCCATCTTACAAATGCGAATACTAGAGACTGATAGCTGTGTGGTATGTGTTTGTGTGTGTGTGTGTGTGTGTGTCGGTAGAAATGCCCAAGATGATGATCGAAAACGAAGCCGCGATGGCGATGATGATGATGGCAACCTCCATCATGAAGGAGCTCATCGAGAAGAGGGGAAGAAGGCGTCTGAACCCAGCCCTCCCCCCCCCGACGTCCTTGCCTCCGGATTGGGAATGGTTTCAAGGACGGGGA
>ADNK01003006.1:0-12866 GCA_000320545.1 Bigelowiella natans CCMP2755 | reverse complement strand
GATCACAGCCGCCTTCCCCCCCACGGAGGCGGGGTGGGGCCCAGCTTGCAGGCCCACCACCTCGGTTGTGGTCAGGGTAAGCAACCTCCTGTATTTGGGAGGATATCTCCCACCCCCCCCCCCCCCCCAAATTCACTAGAGTAAATAGGCAACCAGAGCTATCTTACCGAATCTCCTCGAGAAGATCGAGTCGCTCCTCAGCCATGAACTCAGAGAATTGCCTCTTCTGAATAAGCGCATCAACGGAACAAATGAGTGCCTTTTACACATGCCTTACTTCCACTCTCACGGCGCTGCTCCGGCTGCTGCGGCAGAACCTGCATTGGTCTCTCCCAGAAGGTGCCAACATAAACGCGCAAGCTCTCTGGAGAATCAATCACACGCCCCAGGCTGCGAAGCAGTGGGCATAACGTAGCAAAAGAGGCCGTGAGAAAGGAAATATCGTTTCGAGGAGGGGCTGCCCTCTCTTCATATGATTTTACACACACACACACACACACACACACACACTATATATATATATATATATATATATATATATATATATAATATTGTCATTGTGAACGTTTCTGGATCATGCGTATGTTTCCGCGAACATCATCCGTACAATATTCGTATCGCAGGCAAGAATTTCGAACAACAAGAGCGTACGCACGCATATCCTCGGTTTATGACCTCCACATGAGCGCCCCGTAGACACGCATGAGCTGCTTCGAGGTTATCGTGTCAGCTTTGTTCAAGACGATTCGAACCTGCACCATCAACACTCGTCGTCGTGAGTAAGTGCGGGTGGAGGGGAAGGGGGGGGGGGGCATGTTGGCCGCAGATGTCGCGGGGTAGACTTTGGTTGTTGCTTGTGCAAACTCCAGTTTGCCCCCAAATGCATTCGGTAGAAATGGTGGCATGATGCTGTTGGTATCAAGGCGTGCTGCTGCTGGTGCGACGATCACGGTTCCCTCTTACATCCTGCCGTGGTGAGTGCTCCTGACCTTATTGTGGTGGCCCTTCAAAGCTGACATTACTCCCCTGCGAAGAAGCATAACGCAGGAAATGATTTGCCCTTTCATTTGAATTCGAAATGTGATACTCTACACCCTATAGTTTCTCGAAACTAGATTTGTAAGAATTGTTTGGAACAGGCTCGCGAAGCAATCTAGGCAGCAGCTATCTGTGGTCATATGCCGTACTTCATCTCATCGGAAATGTCGAGCTTGTGCGCGTCGAAGAGAACCAGAATCCTGTCAGCGAGCATGCCATTGGTCCATCACCCCAACGATACCATACGCACAAAAACGGTAACAATGACGCAACTCAGCACATGCTGCGGTCGGGGCATTGTCTAGAATGAGAGCGCATACATACTGCGACACTAACGATGTGAGGTGCGTGTTAGGTCGCCCTTGCCTGTCGCATCGGTCTGCAAACCATTCTGTGATGCTCGACATGTCGTAGCCTCGGTTCTTCCTGAATAAACGATGTATGTGTGAGCTCGGAATAGCAGCTACGATAGAATTTAGGGGACTGATGGGGCGAAAATGCATTGATCTCGTTTCTTGCTGCAGATGCGTGTATAATGAATGGCCGCTTGTTCTCTTTGAATGAGTCTCGATGGCGAATGCAAGAAACATTGTAAAAATGACGGTGATGGTATTTATTTTACACTTGCTTCGCCCCAGCTAGCACACCAGGCGTATCTATGAGACTTATTTTCTGCAATGTGGGGAAGGGGGAGGGGGGAGGGGGGGGGGGGTTAGCTCTATCAGCATCAGAAGCATTCTCATTTTTCTCTGGCGTTATTTCTTATTTTTCCTTCTACTAAACTTCACCTTGAGAATCTCACAATCCGTTTCGCAGCATTCGAATTTGTTCAAAAAGTCAAGGCCGTACTTCTCGAGGCCTTTGGAACGAATATAGCGGCGAAACACAAGACGCGACATGATAGAACCAATACTCAGCACATATTTTCGAAAACCCATGGGCGATGATGCTAGGGCGTTGTTATTTGTCTTGGTATCATTTGGAAGGAGAGACGATGATTTATTGAGAGCGGATGGGTTGTTATCTTGTGCACGCTTATGTGTGTGTGTGTGTGTGTGTGTGTGTGTTAGTTTACACTGGCGAAATTTTAGCGTTAGAATGTTTTTAAAATACCAACCTCGGAAGGGCTTATCTGCAGCTATGACGGCAGCATTACCTAGAGAATCAAAGCGCACACAGTGCAGATGAGCACACACACACACACACACACACACACACTTCCACGTATGTATAACATGTGCATACACGTATTATGAGAGGGGTTGGGAGAAGAAAGTAAGAACAACGTTACCAGGAATAGTTCTATCATCTTTTCCATGCATGACAGCAACGAAACGGTCAGTAGTCGGCTCTGGCCCAACACGCAGCCTGAAAGACAATGAATCGTTCAACTTCTAAAGTCACCACCGAAGGACGGACGATGTCGATGGATGATAGTAAAGGAGCAGCTCCTAGTTTGTCGCGTAATAACACAAGATCTCGAGTGTACTGAATAAATCAGCCATCCCGCCCCTTCCCATAGATTCACAAGTATAAACGTTTATAATAATGATAAGAGAGAGAGAGAGAGAGAGAGAGAGAGAGAGGGGGGGGGGGGCAGAAAGAGAAAGAGAGAATGTAAATGTGATTTGTCAACATACCCCGGATGATCGCGCTCGAAAAAATATCGTATAAAAAACGTTTTCCCAACCGAATACTGAAAAATAGCATGGGATCTCATCGGAATATTGTGATCGTCGAAGGCACTACCACCGCACATCATAGGAAGTTCTGCTTCTCTGCAACTCGAATGCGTATTAAGAGCTACATGTATTTGCTATGAAATGGCTGTTGGTTTTTCCTTGCTGCTACCTGGCCGAGGAGTAGCACCATCGGTAAGGAGTCGAAGTAGGCATCAGTGAGTGTGTTTACGGTATGGAAGCTTCCAAACCAGTACTTTTTCTCGAGCGGCAGCACCTTCTCCATGTAAAAGGTCTTGAGCTGATCGATTGCCGTCATTGTCTGCGGTGGGGGGGGGGGCAACAATTGATATTTAGCAAACTCGCGTTTGTTGTATGCGTGAAAACATACATGCGTGATCACCCCCTTGGAAATCTGTCACTTCATCATGTTTACAGTCGTAGGCGGTAGGAAGCTGATGCCCCTCTCAACTCAATTAAGTCATTTTAAACTTGTTTCTCTAGTAGCCTCCCCATATGTGTCTTTCGTTAGTCTAGGGCATGCTTCCTTATTCTTCACACGTGACGATTACCTTTTTGAAGTCTTTATGATCAGCCTTCATCGCAGCTGACACTTCTCCCTAATTGATTTACATAATACAACTGGCGTGTTTTGTTCGTAAGCGGCCAGTTGTTCTAAGAAAATAAATTCATGGGAAAGGTATAGTGGATACTTGATGTTGCGCTATGGCAAATGATTGGCCTGGCCAAGTAAGCAACTTCTGATGCTCTTACAGCGTGGGGCAGTCGCCTGACACAATCCCTTCTCTCCGAAAGTGTACAAATCGATTCTAGCCCAGACTTCGCAACACGCAATATCTTTTCTTCTCTCCCCTTACACATATCTACTGTGGTGGTACCGAGGGTCCGGCGAAGGGCTCTGAAGACATTTTCGGGTACGGATTGCCATGCATCGTGTGTTAGGTACGTGTTTTGTTTTCAGACCGATATTTGTCGAGGGATGTTTGTTCAAGAAATAGTAAAGGAGAAGGCGATTCCTGTGAAGAGACTGAGTAAAATGCTAGTTTTTAATGAAAATCCCGTCACAAGAAGCAAACACTGTCAGAGTGTTTGCAACGGAAGCAAACGTAAGACAGATACGCAGAAACTTCGATGCACGAGGACGAAATATCCAGTGCGTTTCTATGATGCTGCATGGGAAATATCCATTTTCAGAATCATTTTGGGGATGATATTTTTTTGGAGAAGATAAAGACAGCCGAAGTCGAATCGATGAGGTAGCGACAAGAAAATCCAGGTGTCGCAAGGATGAAAGGGACTGATGTGTCCCTCAGGTACCGAGGACTCAGGAGAACATCCAGTTTGAAATTAGTTGCTCGATCAAAAAGACTCTGAAAGACGGTTATGTAGGATCTTCGTCAAGCATGTAGACAGATGTATGTCCGAAAATGCAGGGGTTTTTAAAATTTTTCCATAAAATTCTGGAAGGAAAATAGGGTCGAAAAATCTTTTGAATACTCCTATAGTAAAAAAAACTCGTCGTTCAATATCCACACAGCCGTTCATGGTGGTAAGCCGCCTCGCCCTGGCCCTGCATCTCCTTTCACTGTGGGTCTGGGGTAGAGCGCAGACCATCGATGTATTCTCAAGAGCGCGTGGGTCGATCCTATCTACGAGCACAGTGGCGTTTCGGAGGAGCATCACTCAGCATTCGTTTGCCAAGCTATCGGTACAGCTCCCAAGATGCAAACACGTTGTTTTCTATTCGAAATAAGTCGTCTCGTTTTCAGGCATTTCCACGAACGAATATAGTCACTGCACAATCCCAGCAGGTAGGTTCACTTCGTACATTTCATCGGGCTATATTCGCGTGTATGTGATTACCTACACCATACTGGATTAGTCTGAAGTTGGGAATTACGCTGAGATAACAGCAGATGGGACGGAGGTAAGGGCCGGATACAGTTTATATTGAGTGTGCGTGTTTGTATGTATACACGCGTATCGCGTGGGCGCGTTTGTGCATGTGTGTACGTGAGATAGAGAGACAGACACACACACAGAGAGAGGGAGAGAGAGAGAGAGAGAGAGAGAGAGAGAGAAGAGGGCAGAGAGCGCAGTTAAAACGTAGATGCATGTGAATACTGATATTCCATCATCTAGGCAATTGAAGTGTGGGTGGGATATCATCCTCTTATCGGCGGTGAGTTGAAACTATAACATATCTGATGCACTTAATGAAAATACTAGTTTGTCTGTCGGAATTCACGAGTTGTGTGTTATTGTTCATACATTATCCAAATCAGGCCCGGATTGGCTGCGGTTCGATATTATATAATTATATATATATATATATATATATATATATATATATTGAGAGGAGCTGGTGGGAATAAAACATTTCAGAACAATCAACAGTTCCACTCACAATTATAACCAACTGTTATGTTGCTATCTCGACTGCTATTAGTGTCCATCGTGCAGTATGGCTTCGAAATGTGGAAACGGGCGATTGCACACTGGTTAAGAGGGATATTTAGAGTACAGGGGAAAATAGCGAGGGCTGTTTTTTTGGCTGTTTTTTTTAATTGTGGTGTTAGCTGTCGTTGTTCTGAAAATGGGTCCAACATCCACACTGAATTCCATCTGAGCTTCATCGCTTATTCATCTGTGAATCGCTTGCATTTTGTGAGGCAGCACGATTTCCTCCCCGCAAAAACGGCACCTTCAGATGTTGTCCCAATGGTTTTTGGCCAGCCAATCGATGGTACGTGCCAGATAGTAGGAGTCGGGGAGAATTTGGTAGATACTGAACTTCAGTCCTGACGGCAATTGCGGAGTGATATGATAATTATTTTATGCCATACAAATATGTAATGAGCTGTTCTTCGTGTGTTTTAACACTGCAGGGCGCATACGCTCGGTACCGTCCATGAAGATAGCAGCCGTACGAGATGGCGATAGTAGCAAGAGCGAGAACGATCCTTCATCTTTTCTCCGCACATACACATGTCCCCCTCCCTTCGGGACACTCCAATGCGTGACGACAGCATTGCACGCTTCAACTTCTGTTTCAAAGGTACGGGTATTGATGGGAAAGTCAAGCAAGCATGCCATTGATGAAGAACATTTGGCGAAGAGTACATTCATTCATTGTCGATCGTGTATTTCTTCTAGGCAAACCGCGAATGGGACACGGCAATTCGCTTAGTCACGAACGATTGCTGGAGGTATGTGGATAGTTTGGTGAAATCTCTCTGCGTACAATGAGGCAATGCATCAGGTTGCCTTGTTAATTGCAAGTCATTGATTAAATTAGACTGATCTAAATGACGATCTCTTAATCACTATTAGTTACCATCAAGTAAACAATTCATACCATGCACATGCATCAAAGTGCTGTCTTGCTTGACGCCTCTAGACATACATTCATCAGCACTGGTTCGATGAATCGACTGCTTGCTCAAAAAGAGGGCATTCATGCAAGCTGGCAAGTCATGTGCGTCGCAGCTGATCTCGGCGCGCAGCAACACTCGATCCACGTGCAACAACGCTGAATGAACATGCACTCAGCACGACTGTGTTGATGTGCTACATGCAACATGAAAGCTAGTAAGATTCTAGTGATGCTTTCACATGCATGAAACACACAATCGCTGTGCAAATGAACACGCCTCCCATGTGCACGCAGATGTTGAATTTTGAGTCAATGAGCGACAGAGACTTGTCGTAGTCGCAGGACGAAAATCAAATAGGTTTTTCCCAGTAACTTCTTCTTGCAACAACCTGTCATGAGCATCCTGTGCAGAAGATGGTGGTAGCTGCATCAAACATGTCTGCAATGTAGTCCTGCGACATCCAATACATGTTGTCGTAATGGAAATAATCGAAGAGGAAAAAACAGGAAATATTCTCAGAACCAGAAGCCCTTCCTCACCCCCATGGAGTCTCTCCTTTCAATGGGGTTTTCTCAAGAGCAAGCAAAGCTCGCGCTGGCTGCTTCAAACGGGAACTTACAAGTTGCAATTGACATCCTTTTGAGCAGCCCTGCTCCGCCAAAGAAGAAAAGACGTGAACTAGCAAGCGGCAGCATCAACAAGAGTGCACATGATTCGGTACAGAAACAGGTGAAAAGGCCTCGAACGGTTTCCGAGCCCTCTTCGACCTCAGCGAGGCAAGAATCCTCTTCTCTTCCATCCACCACACGGAAATCTTACGTCAAGATCCAGGAGACGCCTGAAATGAAAGAGCTGATGAATGATCTGTATACCTCTGTTCTCTCGAAAGTATGTGAGGCTGTGAGCTATCACGGAGGGAGGGGTAGCGATTTTTACTAAGGAGATTTGTCATTCTACTTGTAGTGAGGTATATCTGATTGCAATGTACGATTCTTATCCAAAAATGTGTAGGACCTGAGAAGTCTCAAATCATCGCTTCAGAAGCTCAGCAGGCTGCCCAAAGAAGACGCGAATAAGATTCGCAATTTTGCGACAATAGAACACCAGAATAACGTGTCTAGACTCGTTGAACTAGCTGTGAGGCAGGCTCCACTGGTTTAAATAGATTACATCAGATTCAGATTTTCAATATTTCTAATGATTTGCCATCATTCTATGCTAATTTGAGTACATTTGTAGATCGCCCACGGAAAGCCCATCAAAAATACCGAAGGTGTTGTCTCAGCTCTCCTCGAAGCTGGATTCGATCCGAGTTATTGTGGTTAGTTATGTCAATTTTATTCTCCCCGTTTTCCGTCTTTTGGAGCAGAACTCACAAGTAAACATTTCTCCGAGCAATATTGCATTCCTCAGATGGCGGCCCGCTTGAGTCCGCCGCTTTTGCTGGAAACGGAGGTGTGCGCGCGCGTGTGTGTGTGTGTGTGCGCGCGCGCGTGAGAGAGAGAGAGAGAGAGAGAGAGAGAGAGAGAGAGAGAAGAGAGAGATAGAGATGTGCTATCAATGAGGCCTCTACCCTAATTTTCCGACTGTTTTTGACTGTTTGGAATTAGATATTGTCAAATGCCTCCTTGATTCAAAAGCAGCCTCCTCTTGCCAGGCACGTTCTCTGCTGGCGCGCCATTTTACGTTCGACCTGTCAAAAGCTCGTTTTTGCGACGACGCAACCATACGACAAAAAAGGGCCAGAATACACATCTCTGAAATTGTTTTTCTTTTCCAAGTATTTTTCTAGCGCGACGAATACGAATCGAGGATCTCGTGATGATATGCTAGGATTGTTTCTTCAGGGGTTGGGGAAAGCCGTAGAGAGGGCCTCTCTGTGCTTGTACATGTACTCAAAACCTACCACGGCATTTGAAAATGTAATCCGCTCCCTCGCTGAAGCTAAGGTTAGTTTGCTTCTATGACACACACACACACACAGAGAGAGAGAGAGAGAGAGAGAGAGAGTCGTGCGAAAAGGAATGAAATCGCCTTGAATGCTGACGCCAATAGGCCGATCTGAATGTGCGCGGTGTGGGCGGTAAGACGGCGCTAATGAACGCCTCGGGATTTGGTTTCACCAAAGTTGTGAAGATGCTCATTAAGTTGAAAGTAAACATATGATTTATAATATATATATATATATATATATATATACATAATATGTGTGTGTGTGTGTGTGTACACATGTTGGATTAGTTGCTTACAATGTGTTTATCCTCATCAACACAGTCACCTCAAGCGCCTTTAATTACGCACAGGCGGATATTGATCTACAATGTAACTTCGGACTTACGGCCATTCAGCATAGCTGTGTTGGGTAAGTGGGGATTGAGGAGATAAATTGCTACGTCCCCGCTCATCGACAGGTGCCGATGGTGCATATTCAAGGTACAAGGGTCCAAAGCGCAAACGGGAGAGCTGCATAAGAGCGCTATTGAAAGGTGACGGCGATAGAAAAGAAGCAACGGATTTCAACAGCATGCGACCGCGCTACTGATATTCTGAGCGGCGGCTGTGCGAGTGAAGGGACGGTCAGAGAAAATTCTAGGCAAAAATAAGTATTCTTGTTGTTGGGGTAACAGCTGGTGCGTCAACGAGGATTCCTACAACGCTCAACTATCAGGAATTTCCATCCGGTCCTATTGCGCGCCTTCGATTTGCGTTATGTGTGCATGTTTTCCTTCCGCCGAGCAAATGAGTACGCTGATGATAATGATAACGTGTATTACTACATTATCACAATGATGCGATGTGATTGTGTGCAGGCGTTCTTGCGTTTGAAATGGCGCAAAGTCGAGGGCTGGATCCCACAGTGGTTGCAAAGCTCGATACCAAGCAACGAGGGAAAAGGGCGAGTAGGAAGGAAACAAGAGGTTGACATGAGCATGTTAGCGTTGCACTGTGCGAAAGGAGCCTGTTCCCATGGCAAGTGTACAATGGTTTCAGTTATTTTCTCAGCGCAATCTAGCATTGTGCTCTAGTGCTTCTTTATCTATGGGAAAGTGCAGATATTTGTTGCCTCAAAAGAGGCTCGATCTCGCTGAGGAAGTCCTAGCTTGCGCAGCTCCTCCACAACGTTGCTGCATGCACTAGAAGATGTGTGAATGCTGAGCTAGCTCTAGCATGGTCACATAATCGATGGCGGCGCGATCCGATGATGATCTGCATGAGTGCGCATCTCAGACTAGCAGAGGGCATTCACATTGCTCACATTCGATCATCTAGTCATGTCAAATCTACTAGCTTTTGCGTATAGCGCACACATGATCGAAGACATGCGCTCTCGCTAGCTAGCTCTGCGTGAGAACATGCTAGCATGTGCACTGTCTAGACTAGCTCTAGAGCTGTGCATGCAAAACGGCATGCTAGTATGTCTAGATCTAGAGATGCTAAGATGTCTTGATGTGCCACATCTAGGCCTAGAGGCATGCTAGCATACTAGCACGTCTAGCTAACTAGCACTAATATGCTAGTGATGACAAGATGAACTAGTCTAGTCTAGTAGTAGTCTAGCAGCTAGATAGAGTAGTGCTGGTAGCTAGATAGCGCATGCGACATGTAATCAACGCAGCTACTAGAGCTAGACATGCTAGCATGTCTAGATGTGGTGCTAGAGTGCATGCGTTGCCACACTAGCTAGCTAGCTAGCACATCATCTTGTCATCTCTAGATCTACACTAGTCTTCGCGACAACAGCGCATTGCAGATGTCGAGCAACTACATGTAGCATTGACTAGCTCTAGATGTAACAAGCTAGCTAGCTAGTGAGCACAGATGGCACGCTAGCGCGCTGCACGCAAGACGCTCTAGCGCTACAGAACCACAAGCTAGCAAGTCTAGAAGTGCCCAGCTAACAAGCTATGCACCATCTAGCATAGACCTAGAGACCATGTGTAGACACATCTAGACATGTGACACATTGTGTCCATTGTGCACATCCCTAATTTATTACCGTCATGTGGCAAAAGTGCAATGAACTAGTCTAGTAGTGAATGCGACGATGCATTGCTAGCTAGTGCTTGCTAGCTTGCTAGATTGATCGTGATGAGAAAGGACGTAGCGCACTTGCTAGCTGGCGCGCTAGAGCGCAGAGTGTGCTGGCTAGTTGGGCTGTCTAGCTGTGCTACGATTTTGCAACCTGCTTGCAAACTTCCTTCACTTGATCGACTGTGGCGCGGCAAACACTGAGCAGCAAATAGCTCAGCTAGCTACGCGCTTGCAAGGCACATCATTGCTAGATTGTTCTGTATAATGCAAAACCCAGTGTTATTATTGTAAACAACGTAATGTAATTATTATTGTTTGCCTTTGGCCTACTAGCTTGTGGCCTTGATCGATGGCGCGCATAGTTACAAAATCAGACAACCTCACTAGTTCACATGCCACATCAAGATTTGAATTTCCGCTCTGCACATGCATACTCGTGCTTAGCCATCGGTATAAGACATGCTTGTTACGTCATTTTTATCGCTATGAGAGATCAACGTTTAATTACTGCAGCATGACAAAAAGCGCCCATGCATGCCTGCTTAGGCGGGGAAAACTCATGATTTTTAAGTCTCACAACGGCGATCATAGCAGCCATAACGTCTGGCATGGGGCAGCGTGGTGATACCGACGTGAAACAGAATTCTTGAAACCGTTGTATTCTGTTACAGATCGCATTTGTGATCTAACGCTGCTGAATTGATGGCAGAAAATTCATGGGGAGAAGTAAGTCCTACCGAGTGGCCAGCCAATCGATTTAATTATCAGGCTTTGGTGAGCCTATCGGCCGGAAAGGCCTCGGCGATTCTCGTCAGAGCCGACATGATCTCCTTGTCGTTGCTTTGCAAACAACCAATTGATGAGAGGGGCATTCTGCGCGGGCGCGCGCGCGCGTGTATGCGTGTGTTTGCGGGTGCGCGTGTTTATACGCTGCATCTGCAGGTGACGGCAGTGCTGTAGCTGCGCTCCCCAGCGTGTCCTTTATCCCCCCTCCCCCCCTCCCCCCCCCCCCTTCGAATTTTCACTGAATTATCACTTTGCTCTCTGAATGGAGGAAAAAAAAAGGGGGCGGCACCTGTAATCAACGAACTTTGTTGGATCTGTCGTAGAGTCGATTATTGCTTTTCGGACCTGAGAACACACCACCGACAAGTCAACGCACCACAGACTATCCTGCTGCTCATCAAAATCAGCAGATCTCCCGTTCCAATCAATCAATAAATATAAATATAAATATATATATATATATATATATATTATATCCTCCCACATGATACAATGAAGCGCCACCTTTGGATTTTCAAAAGCCTTTGCCAGCTCGGGATCTTCCATTAGCTTCTCCATTATCTGAGTACCATTCATCCTCATCGTCATCATCATCACCATCATCACCATCACCATCATCACCATCATCATCATCACCATTATCATCGAGTTTGTTCAATTTTTAATCTCATTTTTCTTTTAGAAGAACGATATTGTTGCCATTGTTGTCGCCGCCATTGTCCTTGTTTATCGTTTTATTACCTCCTCTGGCGTGAGATCTTTTGGCGGTTTCATGTCCATACCTTTTGTATTTTTAAGGAGTTAATTTGGCCGAATAATCGACAAGGGAGCAAACGCTCACACCGCGCTCGCGCGCGGATATGATATTAAACATATCGTTGTGTATATTTCAGATTTTATTTTACGCGACATACCACACTGCTAGTACTATTTTGGATTGTATTCAGATGTCAAGATGCGCAATATGTAAAAAATATATTGTTACGTGCATATATAAATATGAATATAAATATATATATATATATATATATATATATATGCGAAGTTGGTGCCTTGTTGCGCCTTCTCGGCCAAGCCTCCAGACGCCAATGCTTTCTCTAATTGCGCCTATGATGATGATGATGATGATGATGACGATGATAGTGATGATGGCGATGATAGGCACTCAGAATCGGAAGCTGTGGCGAAAATGCCCTCCTCCTAAGCTGCACCCACTCACTTCTATCGTGGTTGCAATTTAAGGAAGGGAAATAGCCTCGTTCAAGATGTCGTATTGAAATAGAGGACGCAGATCACTGAACCGCCATCTTCAGTAGCGTATTTGGTGTCTACCACCTTAAATGTAGGGTTCTTGAGCATTGTCTCGAGGCTGTTCAAATCTCGCATCGTCTCCGGAAGATACGGCATGATGAGCTCTGGGTAGGCCGAGAGGAGACACGCGCGCGCGCACAAAGACACACACACACACACACACACACACACACACAGACGCGCGCGCGCGCACGCACACAGGCATCATGCATTAGAGATAATGAATGCATATAACTGACAGATTCGGGGAAACAAAAGCAACGACCAGGCCGCACATCTTTGCGCGGTTTTTGTTGTATTGGAAGGAGTCACCTTGGAGCGCCTTATCTTCCATGACGTTGTCGATGATACTTCCAGCGACTTTCTCTGTTAGAGCGTCAGGGATAAATGAAAGAGAGTGTTGGTGTTTGAACCGAGCAGGTCTAAAGCTTATGCTGCGGTCAAAAACGGATGCTGCCTCACACTCTACAACAGATCATAGCCATCATAACATGCGCTACATGTGACGCGTGGATGTGTGTGTGTGTGTGTGTGTGTGTGTGTGCGTGTGCACGCGCGTGTATATTATCACACACACAAACACACTCACACATACACACCGTACGTATATGGAGCCACCGCA